>VDFB02025791.1:0-21899 GCA_007258455.2 Sequoia sempervirens
ACCAGGCAATTATGTATGTGATAAAATGAATATTTATGTGCGTGGATAGAAAAATATAAAATGTATGCTATGAGAACTATGGAGTAAAGTCTGTGGCATCGATGGACAAAGTGGTAGGGTGAATGGGAGGCCTGCCAGTCCAAAATTCATCTCTTAAATGAATTTATCTCCAGGGGTTCATAACACAATCACTGACCATATTAATGGTAGTAAATCGCTCCCAATCAGCCCTATTCCTGCAATAAAATTAAAAAAAAACCCAATGCATGTGAATGGAAATTATTGCAGACTCGACAGGTAAAAAAAAATTATTCCCCCTTTTGAAGCCGCTGCACACCCCATGGGAATTTTTCATCCTTTTGGGCTAAGTGCTGGGGAGTATCTGTAACTTTTGCAGAGCTATTTACCTACTGTTGGGCCGACATTCTTCTTGAATGACAGATACCTTGCATCCATAGTAATGCAAGACGAACAAACAGATTCCAACTGCTCACTATTCTTCGTTTGTTTTTATTTATTTATTTCCAGTAGTTGTTGTCGTTCCCTTTTCGCTTTCCCTTGCCACAGTTGGGATCTCTCCCTCCAAACTCTTCTTCATTGGTATTAACCCCTTTCTTTCCGATTTGGTGAGCTATAGCCTGAAAATGAGGATTCAACAAGGATTTAGAGTATGTTATCTAAATAAATAAATAAAAGAAACTACGGCCAGGAATCATAAGAATAGACTAAAATTTACCCTAATTACCTTCATCACGTCTTCTGCATTATTCTTCTAAACTAACTTGGTGGGCTTTTCTCACCAGTAAAGGAACCATTAAAATTCGGTGCCAGCTTCTGGAAGGCAACCAATCCATGCCAGGAGAAACCAAATATTCGCCAGTGGTCGGTTAGGGCAGCATCCAAAGCATCATCCGACAAGATTCAAGAAAAAAAAAATTACCTACATGTTTTAGAAATAAAACTTACATAGTTATTCATTCTATGTATAAGCAGTTAATAATAAAATAAAATAAAAGCAACTGTGTTATTCTTATTGGCAGAAGTAAATAATTACGTAGAAGAAAACCAGAATAAAAGATATTCCTATGGAAAGTCCAACCCGTGTATGAATGGTTGCAGATAATGTTGTAATTAATCAAAAAGGCCAGTTGAAACCTCACACAATCTGGGTCCACACCTTGATCTCGAGGCAAGAAGATTTGGATTGAAGATAAATAATTAAAAATGAAACAACACTAGTGTATTAACTGCTCCTTAAATCGTGTTAGCTCCCTACAGCTCCATATCACCCAATGTGTAATGAATAAGTGGTAACTACGTAGGGTTGAATCTAAAGATTTGCAATTAAGGCGCACCATCTGTCGTCTGTACAATGTAATCAATATTGTCAGCAAGCAGTCCTCTCATCTATTTGTAAGGAGTCTTAGTTGTTGGCATGGTTTAATCCACCTGACAGTACACCTCTTGCGGTGAGGCTATTCATGATTTATTTCTCTCTGAAAGCGCTACAGCTGGTGATGTCTACATTTAGGCATATCAATGTACCAATAAATGAACAGCAATAAAGGAAGTGTTAAATATTTAGCAAACCCTAAACTTAGTCTCGGAAGGAAGTTGAATCACCACCGTTTCCAAAAGAGAATCCAACGGCTTCCAAACTGAAAGAGGATGATGGAGATCATGAAGAGCAGTTTTAGTTGCAATAATACCATACTTGCATCATTTATCTTGGCTTCCATTTCACCTTAAGGAATAAAACTAAAATGTGATAACTACTGTTCAAGTGAAGGCAGTTTCTGAATCAAGGTGAAATTACTATTTGGGTGTAATAAACAAGAAAAAAAAAACATATCATTTTGTATGATGGGATACCTGGTTATAAATTAAATGTCAACACTGCTACTTGATAATTGGGTAAACAGTAATATTATTATTTTCCTTCTTAGTTAGCAATTAATTAATGATTAATATTAACAATATTATCGCTAGTGTGGTGAAAGCAGCAAATCAATATAGCACTGCAAATGTTAGCACTGCAATTGTTAGGGATCTTGCTACTGTCGGATGTAGACATTTGAAGTGTCCTTCTATTCTCAATTGCATGGTTACTATAGAATAATAATCCACAGTATTAAATTAAAAGGATGACATCGATATAAAATGGAAATATTTTTATATTAAGGGAAATATCAGTTTTAAATTGCTGAGAGCAAAGACATTAAAAAAGGATATAATAGAATTACATAGACATCTTCCACCCTTTGTTTGTTTTCATAAACTTTTAACTCTCATTAATATATTACTATAATAGCCAACGTATGGTGCATTAATTTTAGTAACTGCATCTATACTATGATCAATTATATTTTTAGTAGCCACAAAAAGGGGTGGATAAGAGGCTCCACGTTTATTTCTCCTATGAAGTTTCTTTCAAAATATATAGTTTCCTTAATAGTCTCTTAATAAAGTAACAGCTTTCCTTGGTGTGGGGAAAATATCCTTTAAAATGAAAATTACATAAATTAGATAATCACTAACACTACTTTTAAGAGGGAAGGCATCTTTTGTCATTTTAAATGAGATTTTTATATTTTCCTTTATTGAAAACAAATGGAATAAATAGATAATTAAATGTATTTATTTATATAAATATTTTTATATATAATAAAGATATATATATATATATATATATAAGGATTAGATTTAAAAGTAATAATAATAATGAATAGAGATAATATTTTGAAGGGTAATATTAATGGAGATAGTAGTTCTAAATGTATAATAAATGAAGGCATTCATGTTATGAAAGTGTTCTTGTAATAATCTCATTAACGATAATCAAAGGTATGACAAGTCAAAACGAGTTGTCAATATTAGTGTTTAAATATTATTCTTACAAAAAAGATTGTTGGAAATATTTAATTAATAAAAAAAAATAACTTTGTGGACAAAAATAAAAGGGTTATTAATTTGTTTTGTAATGGAATTTACTATATGAAATAATAATTACACTTTTAAGAATTAAGTTATTCATTGTGGTTAAATACTCTTTAAGCCATCTCTGATAATAACATTGATGATAATAACATCTTGTTACCTACATATAAGATGTATATATGTATGATTGACATTTACTTTTGTATTATGGCATCGTTTTAAAAAAAAAAATTAGTTAGGTTTTTCTAACGAAAATTATAGGCATGACATATGTATATATACATATAAATGTATTATATGTATATGTATATGTATATGTATATAAATGTATATACATATACATATATATTATAGATACATATATATGTATATATACATATACATACATACATATGTATATATACATATATATATATACATATATATGTATATATATACATATATATGTATATATATATGTATATATATATACATATATACATATATATGTATATATATATATATATATATACATATATATGTATATATATATACATATATATATGTATATGGATATATATATTGATGCAGTCAAGGACGAGGTACCTTGCCAGGCAATCTACCCTTCCAACCAAACACTTCCAAAATCATCTCACACATGTTCATTCTTTTACCAGAATTTAATTCTTACTCCAATTGTCAATTCAATTGACAAATTCAAATTGACACACATAAGTGCATAAAAAACTATTAGCAGACCACTTTTTGAAATTTAATTTGAATATGCAAAAAACTTCCAATTTCCATAAAAACTTGTACATTTGAATTTCCCACCTTCATCTACAAGAATACAGGTGGATCACAATTTATCTACCCATAATACCATACTAAAACTCAAGCTGAAATCCCAAAAAAATCATTTTTGAATGTTGGAACTATGTTGTAGACAACCTTGTGACAAACCATTTTTTGAAATTTAATTTGAACCAGCATGTGAAAATATTTTCGTCTAAAAACTTACATAAAGGAAGCTCCCATATTTATCTATATGAATACATGCTCACAATATTTTTCTACCAACAACACTATGCTTGAATTCAACCCCAAAACTCCAAAAAAAAATATTTCTAGGCATTAGAACTGTGTTGTAGACTTCATCAACAACTCAAACTTTCCTCACTCAATCTAATGCCCCCAAAAATGATTGTGCAACAAGAAAGAGCCTTTTCTCTTTTTCTCCTTATCTCTTCACCTTCCTCTACTCAATTTGGTGTCCAACAACTCAACCCAAGAAATATGAAAAGAATCAAATTTATTTTAATTTTGTATTTTATTTTCTCTAGCACAAACACCCCTTGCCATTCTTCCATAAAGCTCAACAAAATAATTAAAATATGGGAAATACATTTGCACTTTACTCTGCCTTTTATAATTTAGAAATGAATTCATCAATTAATGGAATTGATCCCACAATAAATATATATTTGAATTCTAAATAATTGCCTGCAAATCATCAAAATCACACCTCCAAATAGAAATTGAAACCAAAAACCAAACTGCAATTTTTTTGGTTGATGTTGATTGCCTGTGACCCGAATGCTCCTGCATCAGACACATCGGGTAAGAAGTTTGTGAGCATAGGCTCAAAAAATGGAGTTGAGTAGTAAAACTACTCTTTCAAGTTGCAAGCAACTTGCAGCATACTCCAATGCTGAGATAGGTACGCTGCAAACTTTCTTCCTTCTTCTCTTCCAACACTTGGCTGGAACATATTCCTTTGCCAAATATTCCCTTCACTACCATCTCCTTGTGCTAAATTTCTTTCACCATTAGTTGACTTCTCTTGCCAATTATACCTTCCTCTCATTCCTCCTATTATAGGATTCAACCCACCACAAACCGTCCACTTTCACCTAATGCTTTCTTTATGCTCTTTGTTTGTGGGATCTTTCCCACTATAATCCAACCACCTCCACCAAACTCCACTTTCATCCTCCTTTGTGGGAATTAACCCACAACAATCTGTCCTCCTCCAAGAACTTTCTCCCCAATGTTCACTCTTTACTTTACCCCTACTGGTAACGATATTTGAATCATAGAAATTAAAGATTTTCATCATCCCCATTTTTGCAACTACATCTTCTTCTTCAACCTCTCTTTGTGCCATACCAACATGATGGCTTTCTTTGTAATGCACCTCAACCCACAACATCTCCATACTTTCTACTTCCTCAAATTCAAAGGAATGCAAATTAGCATGTTCTTCAAAGTTACAACAATCAAACTTTACCTCTGCTACTTTAGTATTTTCTCTTTCACTTTCAACTAGAACACTTCCATCTTCACCATTCATCACCACCATATTCTTTATGTCCTCCAAAGGACTCACCACTATTGCAACTCGATTGGCTTCTTCAAGGAATATAATTTCACCTTGTTTCTCAACATCTGCTGTAAATTTTATTTTGTTCTCCTTTTCCATGCCTTTAACAAGACATGTCTCAGCTAAAAACTCCTCTCTTCCTTTTCCTTTCTTATCCTCTTGCACAAAGATTTCTTCTTCAATGTCATAGACTTGTATCCCGCTGCAGTTCTTTGTTGCCTGCAAATAAAACATTATAAAGGGGTTATAAAAATTATGAGCCTCCAAAGACTATTCACCATAACCATCTTCTCTTGGTGCAACAAATTGCTTCTTCTCCATCAACTTTTCATTTCCAACTATCAACAATTCATTCATTCTTCTCATTTCTTCTTTCAACAAGGTGGTATCCTTGTCTTCACCAATCTACTCATCGAATTTAGGACTCTCCTGAAACGATCGGAAAGCGCGATGAGCTGACGTCGCGCGATTTATCCTCTTTTGATTTCGCGATTTTGATGACTTTATCTTTATTTCGCCGACATTTTGATGAAACGGATCGCCTGATTTTAACGATTGATCTTTAATTTTGCCGATTTATACCTGAATATTCTTGTCTTCGAGGATCCGATTCGGATCCTTTTGAATACATCTCACTCACTGCTACAATCTGTAATTTCTGCAACCTGAACACACACACTTTATAGAGCCAAAGCTCTTTGTAATTGCAGGAGTACTCCCTGTAACAATATTTACACTCACCTTTTCCTCTACCCAACCAAAATTTTGGAAGATGCTTCTCTTAAGACTTCCTCTACCCACTTTCCCTCGATGGAGGCAGTTTATGCACCTTCTACCTAGTTTTATCTCACTGGAGGACAACCAACTATTTCACACAATATTCAAATCTACAGTTGCAAAATCAAACATACACACACTCTATCCTCTTCAATTTTTCTCCAATTTCTTCAATTTTATAACTTTTCATAGCGAACTTCACCTTCTTTTATCTCCTCAACAAACCTTTTACCAGGCTTCGATACCACTTGATGCAGTCAAGGATGGGGTACCTTGCTAGGCAACCCACTCTTGCAACCAAACACTTCCAAAATCATCTCACACATGTTCATTCTTTTAGCAAAAAAATTAATTCTTACTCTAATTATCAATTCAATTGACATACGCAGAAGTGCACAAGAAACTATTAGTAGACCACTTTTTGAAATTTAATTTGAATATGCAAAAAAGCTTCCAATTTCCATAAAAACTTGTACATTTGAAGTTACCACCTTCATCCACAAGAATACAGGTGGATCACAATTTATCTACCCATAATACCATACTAAAACTCAAGTTGAAATCCCAGAAAAATCATTTCTGAATACTGGAACTATGTTGCAGATAACCTTGTGACAAACCACTTTTTGAAATTTAATATGAACCAGCAGATGAAAATAGTTTCGTCTAAAAACTTACATAAAGGAAGCTCCCATATTCATCAAAATGAATACATGCTCACAACATTTTTCTACCAACAACACTATGCTTGAATTCAACCCCAAAACTCCAAAAAAAAATATTTATGGGCACTAGGACTGTGTTGTAGACTTCATCAACAACTCAAACTTTCCTCACTCAATCTGATGCCCCCAAAAAGACTATGCAACAAGAAAGAAACTTTTATCATTTTCCCCTTATCTCTTCACCTTCCTATGCTCAATTTGGTGTCCAACAACTCAACCCAAGATATATGAAAAGAATCAAATTTATTTTAATTTTGTATTTTATTTTCTCTAGCACAAACACCCCTTGCCATTCTTCCACAAAGATCAACAAAATAATTAAAATATGGGAAATACATTTGTACTTTACTCTGCCTTTTATAATTTAGAAATGAATTCACCAATTAATGGAATTGATCCCACAATAATATATATTTGAATTCTAAATAATTGCCTGCAAATCATCAAAATCACACCTACAAACAAAAATTGAAACCAAAAACCAAACTGTAATTTTTTGGGTTGATGTTGATTGCTTGTAGACCTAGATGCCCTGCATCATATATATAAACATATATGTATATACATATGTATATAAATATATATCTATATGTATATATATATATACATATATATATATATATACATATACATATATATACATATATATACATATATATATATATGTATATATATATGTATATGTATATATATATATGTATAATATACATACATACATATATATATATGTATATATATATATGCATGTATACTCATATATTTAGTCTCAGATGTATTCTTTCCCAGGTCACATTGTTAATTGAAATTTTAGAAATTCACATTCAACACATATATATATATATATATATATATATATATATATATATATATATATATATATATTACATGTATATATATGTATATATATACATATATATATAATATTACACATATATACATATATATACATACATATATTTTATATATATATATATATATATATATATATATATATATATATATATATACATATATATATATATATACATATAATATATATATATATAATATATATATATATACATATATATATATATAGAGAGAGAGAGAGAGTGCCTCCAAAATGAAGATGTATTCTACTGTATTTAGTTGGCAACCCAAACTTGACACACTCATACAAAGTGGACAGACCTAAACTATATTCTTCAGTGTTCAATTGCCAATACACAGTAAACATTTTTACATGTATAGATGCATATATATATATGTATGTATGTATGTATGTATGTATGTATGTGTGTGTGTGTGTGTGTATGTATATATATGTGTATATGCATATATATGTATAGATACATATCAAGAGTACCTCCAAAATAAAGATGTATTCTACTATATTCAGTTGGAAGCACAAACCTAAGACATTCATGCATAGGTAGTGGACAAACTTGTAAAAGATCCAAGCATACAATTATATGAATGCATACAAATACACATGGGTTGTTAAGAAAAAGGTCCAAGCAAATACATTATTTTTTGCAGACATATGGTCAAACCTGTGAGATGCCTCATCATTTTATCACACAAATCATGAAACTATGGAGGGTTTACTAGACTATGAGCATGCGGTAAAATGGAGAGTAGGAAGTAATCATGTTACCCCAAAAATCGTGAGAAATAATCCACCACCAGACCCGACTATGTGAAACATCACATGGTGAAAAGGGCATGATGAACATGGCAACCCAAAGCTGACACATTCATACAAAATGGATAGATGTGTGTGTGTGCATCTATATATATGTGTGTATGTATGTGTGTGTACATATATATACACACGTGTACAAATTTATATATGTCAATATTTGGGTGCAATTATAACAATTTCATTATTCATAAATGCTCAAAAGTGAATGGGTAAAATTCAGGGGTTAATGATGGAGGTTCAGATTAGAAGTCATGATCGTCTAGAACTACGCATTACTCGCCAAGTCTTAACACCATACACCACTACACATTCACTCCAATTCATACCCTATGTGTTACCTCTTCATCGCCATGTTTGCATGAAATAACATTATAAAACTATTGCACAAAACTGCCATGATAGCAACAAACTTGAAACATATATTGAAAGTTGTGATTCATATACTATAAAGTCGAACAAACATGATTAAAATAAAGTTGTAAAAAAGACAGTAGCACACAACGAGTCTTAAATTTTAGAAAAAAGATAGTAGCACACAACGAAGTCATAAAGTTTACGAAAAAGCATCCTAATCAGACACCCATAGATCTGATTAAGAAGTGGTGTGTCCTTGGGTATCAATTGAGTCATCAATTGGAGATGATGTTAATGACTGTGATTTTTTTGCATGGCACTTTCTATATAGGGAAGGAATGCCTTTTTTTCCTCTGGAATAAGCTGCAACTATTTAGAGCAACCTCCAGAAGACCCGTTTTGTAGGATTCTAAGAGTAGCAAAGGATGGAGACAAAATATTAATCATGTCCCTTAAAATTGGATGTTGTGGTGGAAGAGGAGTCGTAGGTGTACTCTTACATCTGTTTCTTTTTTCTCTATCTGCCAGCTTTTGGGTTATCTTCAACTGTCAAGCAATCTTTATCTGCTCCCTTTCGATCTCCCTCTGTTGTCGCTGCCTAAGCTTCTCCCCTGCCATTTGCTATTTTTTTGCAACTCATTGCAATCTGAATGTCTCCCTCTCTACTAGGTTTGCTTCTTTTTCTGCCTTCTGTTCTCTCATTTTCTCCCTTTTCCTTTGTTGCAATTCTTTGTTTCTTTGTTTTTGTGCCTCTTGTTCGTTCAACAAATTGATATATTAATCTGAAATCAAAATTTGAGATTGCCTACTTAGGCGTAGCACCCCATTGCGACCTCTATTTGATGATTGGTGCACCCTTTGTGTCGGTAGTTTCAAAAAATTGCTTTTTTTCTTGTTAGTTATTGGTCTTCGACTTGTGTGCATGGCACAAAGTCAGCTTCTTGGTCGCTTATATCATTAGAATCCACTCCTTCCACTTCATCATTTGCATCCCAATTTCTCGCAATGGTGAAGTAGTGGATGACATTTTTAGGATCAATATGAGGTGGTGGTGGCATGGATAGACCTTCATCCCCTGGAATGAAATTCAAATGCACCCCTAGGTTAAAATTTGCATCTTGAAACCACCCTCACTGCCCTGTATGTGATGGAATATTGAGACTTTCTTCAAAAAAAATTGCCTCATTGCACGTTATTTGAACTGCAAGGAATCCTTTTTCATGCACTTGAACATCATTATTCTCCATGCAATGTCCTTCTAATTTGTTTGTTGGATTTTGGGCATTGCTTGCATTGAACGTTTCCACAAACTTGTCAATCTCATCTTCATTAAAACCTGCTAGCCTCAAACAAGTCTCTGCTATAATGAATTGTGTGTCATCCTCAGCTATCATGGCCTCTATTTCTGCTCCCATAGTGGTTCCTTCATCTTCAACTACAAAGGCTTCACTTGGCCTCATATCCGTTTCAAGTGCATGTCGATCTAACGACCAAATTCTCGTTCTTCTAAAACCACTTATAATATTAGGAGGAATCAAAGCTTGTGCAAAGGCTTTGCTGGCAAGAGTTGCCAACTCTTCTCTTCCTATTTCAAGTTGGAGATGTGTAGAGACCCATACACTCCTTTATTATTTGAAGTAATTTTTGAAAGGTGAGAATACACTGACATCAAGGGATTGCAATTTATGGCCGGTATGTGCTAGAAGCGTGAGAAAATCTATGTCCGTAGACCTTGATTCTTCGATTGTCTTAAATGTCACATGGCTTCCATGACCATCAAATATGAGAAGTTATCTATTTTTTGGTGACACCATGCCTGGGACATTTCTAGCAAAGTGTTTTAACCATTTGACAAACAATTCTTTTGTCATCTAAGTATGCTCTTGGGCTGCCATGCATTCCCTTGGCTCACAACTTTAATAATATAGTTTTTAATGTGTCTCTTTGACTTGAACAAGTAAAAACCAACTATAGCATGTCATGTTGCACTAACACATGCTAAAATAGTGATCCATTCTTTGCTTTTTGAGATTAAATGTGGAACACATCTGATCCCTATCTTTGCAATAACTCTCATTCAACAATTTTTGCTAGCCTGCACACCTGTTTCATCATAGTTCTATATTTTGCTTGACCCATACTTGTGTTTGTTATACAACTCCTCCAAGTTGTCATAGAAGGATGAAACTATGCAAGGGCGTAGCATTATAGCTCTGTCTTTTTCCACTCCTATTGTTTGAATTAACAAATCAAGATGCCTTTGCTGAAAGCCAACCCACCATGACCTCCCTAACATCCCATTTATAAATGAGTTAGGCCTCGATTCAATCATTTGGTGAGTCTTAAAGGCCATGGCTAATATTAGCCATGTCCTTGCACCACTACACTATTTTAGCTTCTTCTTCTTTAGATAGGATGGTTCATGGCCCCTTCCTTTTTGTGGTTGTAACACCATTAAGCCACACCCTCAAACTGCTAGGCAAGATTCCCCACTTGATCATTGCACCTTTGATTGACAAACGATTATCCTCAACATCTGCAACTTCACTTTCCATGTGATGCATAGTCCAATTTTTCATGGATATATTTGGGGATGTCACGTGGACAATAGTTGACTCAGGAATGTGAACAGGCAATTCCAAGCCTACTTGAGTATTTTGAACAGCAGGTTCAAAACCTAAATGTTCACTTGTATGGTCTACATGTTTTTAAATGATATTTTCATTGATGTTGATTGTTGGCTCTTCCTTACCAAGATCAAGAATATTGAACCTCACTCCATGAGGTACTCTGATTAAGCGCCTCCCACTCGATTGTTTCCTCTTTTGCCTTGGTGCCATGATTATCAGTGAACCTGTATGTGAACTGAGAAAGTCAAAAAAACATCTATTATGTTTGCAAATGATAGAATCATAAGGCAGACAATTCCTTAATTAGATAAACACGTGAATTTATGATGGAGAGGGCATGATACAGATAAACAGTGATGAAATCGATCAAAATAAGTAGTAATCATTATTCAATTAGCCAAGAGACCCTTCACGAGGACACAAAAAAGTTGAATAAAAAGATTTGGGAGTACCATTGTTTGCATTTTGAAAGGAGAATGATGTTCGTCGTTACCTCACATCGTGGAGAGAAGACATCAAGAAACCTTCGAGGGTTTATATGTGTGTGTGTGTGTGTGTATGTGTATGTGTATGTGCATGTGTATGTGTATGTGTATGTGTATGTGTATATATATATATACATATATTTGTGTAATTATATGTATACATATAATTACACAAATATATTTATATGTATATGTATGTATACATATAATTACATAGATATATGTATACTTATATCTTTACATATATGTATATACATATATATACGTACATATATGTATATATAAATACATATATATATATATGTATGTATGTATGTATTATATATATATATATATATGTATTTATATATATACATATATATTTATATGTATACATTTATATATTTATATAAATACATACATATGTATATAAATATATACATATAATATATGTATGACATATATATCTATAGCATATGGCAAATTCACCGCCAACAATTCATTGCAAGAAAATTCACTGCCATGACAATTAACTGCGCGAAAAATTAATTGCATGAATTTTTGACGGTTAATTTTCTGTGGCGGTGAATTGCTGGTGGCGGTGAATTTTCCTGTGGTGATTGTTGACGGTGAATTGCTGGTAGTAAATTTTCCTAGAGCTAGATATATATGTATATGTATATGTGTGTATATATATGTATATGTATGTATACATATATATCTATATGTATATGTATGTATACACATAATTACACAGATATATGTATACATATATATACATACATATATGTATGTATATATATAAATACATATATACATACATACATACATACATACATACATACATACATACATACATATATATATATATATGTATACATTTATATATCTATATATAAATAAATACATACATACATACATATATATATGTATATCTTTCTGTGAACATCTAGGAGTACAATGAAAATGTAAGCTATGAAGTAATGAATAAAGGATACAAAGTTTGTCTTATATATGTATGGTGCCATGTATGTGCAATGGAAAGTAGAAAATTACTCACATTTAACAGTAAATGAATGCTACTGTGTTCTACTAGAAAACCAAAGGATAGAAATTTAAATAGAGATAAAACGAATATAGACTTGGGTTTTCAGATATATGCCCAAAAAACCAAGCAATGGTTTCATGAGAATAATTCCTTAATCACACCAAAGAAGACATGGGTTTTCAAATGTATGTATGAATATATGTGTGTGTGTATACGTATGTATATGTATGTATATTTATATATGTGTATATATATTTTTATATACGTAATACACATATATATTAATATATATATACACAAACATACATATATATAAATATACATGTATATACATACACAAATACACACACACACACATATATAATGAAAAATGCAAGCTGATGTGTATACTTATTTTGAATATAAAGGAGCCTTATACGAATTAGCTAATATATATGTAAAGGATGGTTCATCATGCTTATATCAATTTGTTGAATGAACAAGAGACGTTGAATATAAAGGAGCCTTTTATGAAATAAATGACAAATATAAACCCTGAGAAATAACCAAAAATAGTAAATGAACACACAGTTTACTGAATTTGTAAATGGGGTTTGTAAGGAATAACTTGTGACCAAAAACGGCCCTCATTTACTTATAACATATAAATAGACACTGCATAAATATAACTGTTAAATGCATAGTTCATGAAAATAACTATAAGTAGAATGTAGAATGTACCAACCTAAAAAACCGTGGATATTTGAGGAATGTGCAAAGCATGCCTATCGATGCTCTATAGTTTGCAAATAATATTTGTTCACTCCAGTAATTCATAGAGGAGAATAATTGTGAATGTCATTGGCTACTTTCCCTCTTATTTAGTAATTCAAATCTGACAATTCAATGCATTCAATTTGGTTGTTGTGTTTCAAATTTGAATTTGTTTGCAGAAGATATGATCATTTGAATTTGTAGTTGTCAGTTACGTAGTTTTTTAAAGGTGTATTGATTGAATCATGCACTATATTTGGATTTGATGTTTACTGGGGGAGCCTTACACCAATATTTAATTATGCAAGTACCTATAGGGAATGAAGTTAATACATGTAGTTGACACAGAGAGTGTTGAAGAATGTGCATTTGACATCCCATAGAGTTGATAGGAGTTTGTAATTATGTCATTTTAAGGACCATTAAGTATGCATATGTATTTATTAATATGATATGTATTGAGGGTGACACCTTTTGCAAGTGGAGGTATTTGTAATAAAAAAAAAATTATAAATTGTAAATGAGCTTTTTTGTGTGCAACTAGACTTGCATTATAAATGCAAGACTACCTACATTGGTCATCTACACATGATCTTGTGAACATGTATTGGTGCTTTTGCAACTTTCTATTAGATTAAATAAACTTTTTTAGTGGGTCAAATGCAATTTTTTGGGGGGCAAAGTGAGCTTGGAGGGAGCATTAATTGAAAGGCGGGTAGTAACTAGGACCTTTCCCCTAAGTAATCTTCAAATAAATATTTGTAAAGTACCTTGCTTCACTTGAACAATCCATTATGTCACCTATTCTTGACAATGTGAATGAGAAAGGAGAAAGTCCACAAAGAGGATGGAAAGGGAGAAAAATGATTGAGCCATGAGATAAAATGATAGAACTTTCATGCATAAGTGAAGGTGAAAGAAGTGACACCTAGATGTAAGAAAATTAGTAGCTTGAGGAATTCCCACAAACCGTTTGCAAGAAAATGAAGGAGGATGTGATGTAGGCAAAATGGAGGGAACCGGATATATAAATATCCAATAAGAAGAGGAATATTGTAGAGAAAAAAGAGGGCACAAAGACCAAAGGAAAATATATATGGAAAAGGGAAAGGGAACCAAATGTGGATAATATCTAGCCTAGAGGGTAAGTTCCACATCCAATAACAAGGAGAAAACCCACAAACATTGAAAAATATAAAAATTTGAATAGAAACTTCCAAAATTAGGATTTTTATGGGATTTTGGCATCTTCAATGCATGATGGATTCAAACAAGATGTTACAAGAAAAAATTTAGGCAAAATTTGTAAAAAGAGCAAGGATATAGACGAATTTTACAAATTTAAAATTGAGACCCAACAAGGACTAATCAATATCAGATATGTAAAGGAAGATATGGTATAAATGAAATATTTTTTAGAGGTATTTATTTTAAAGGTAGAGAATAAATTCATAGAGTACTTAAATGTTATCAAATTCAAGGGAATATAAACAAAAGATAAGAAGGCAATGCAAGAAATGCATATGTAAATAACATTCTTGCACTAATTGTTGGCAAGTTTAAGAGTTCTTGAACTCATCGATTCGCCAACATGGTTCAAGTAGAGCCTAAGGCTTTTACAGATAATGGATATAAGTTTAATAAAGTTTCAAACACAAGAGAAAGAGTTAAAGAACATATTAATGCCACAACCACTCTAATATGTTTCATTTGCTTCTTGGATGCCATGAATGTGATGGGTGGCTTCTCATTTATCAAATTGTCCTTGCATAATTTGTGCCACTCATTTTGGGTAGGATACTTCAATGGATTTAATGATTTATTTGCATTTTTTCCCATGTCTTGGATGAAATGTCTTTCACACTTAAGTTTCTCTAAGATCTTGGGTAAATTGTGTGTCTTGCCCTAAATTTAAACTAGAGGGGTCAACCCACAATACTGTGTCCCACTTTTTGGTCAAAGTAGGACATTGAAATTAATATTTTTCACCAAATTTTCACTTTATGAAAACTATAGCAACTATACTATTAATAATTTGGAGATGATGCAAACTAGTGATTTGTGAGGATTTATGTGTGTGTGTGTGTGTAGAAATAAATTGTGATTTTTACATAACTTTTAGTAATTTTTTTATAGTAATCAACATTTTTAAAAAGTGGTATTTATGTCATAACACGTAGCTTTTTTTGTTCAAAGGATAAAATTATAATTTTTAAAATATGGATTTTTAATATCAATATCTAGTGCATGGATATTTTTTCATAATTTTTTATTACATATTTTTTTAAATTAAATTTTAAAATCAAATTAATTATAATTTGGACATAAGTGTATGCCATAACACATAAATTGTTTTGTATGTATTGAAATTGATATTATTATTTTTACTAAAACAAGGACATCAATACCTAGTGCATACATATTTTTAGAATTTTTTTCTCTATTTTTTCACATGTGAAACAAATATTTTGATGTTTGGTGAAAAACCTATATTCACAAGAAATAAAATAAAAATATAATAATAAAATAAAAATATTCAAAATTATACTTTTTGAAAAGCTTATAATAATGGTTACGTACTTACAAAACATAATTTCTAAATGTCTTTATTTGATCCCTCAAAAGATAAAGAAAAAGTGTTTTCTTTTCAGAATTTTGATAGGTGTGAAGGAGACTCTATTGTGGGTATGATTTAAGACTAGAGGGGTTATATCTAAGGGGGTTTGATCTAAGGAGGTCTTATCTAACCCTCTTTAATTAAAGCCATTTAGATGGAACCCCTAAAAGATTAAATTATTATTTTTTCTAAAAAATATGTGGTTTTTTAGGCAAAAATTAGGATGTCCCAAGTTTGGGACACATTACTATGGGATGACCTAGAGACATGCTTTTAAAGGTGTCTTTATCTACTTCTTGATTGCTTCTTATCTTTGGTAAAAGAAAGCACATGAGCCTTTAATATCCAAAATGCCCAAGATATCAATATTACAACAAGTGTTACACTCATAATCTCTTAATTTTATTGGGTTCTTTGACCATCAAAGTGTTCAGTGTCTACTTTATTAAACTCAAGAACCTTTTAAACTAATTATTAATGCTTGGGCTCATTATTTAATCAATCCTCAAGGTTTTCTAATACTTTGAGTAGTGTTAATTCCTAAGTTTAAGTTTTAATTTATTTTATCTATAAAGTAACCTCATTTTATCATATCTTAGATTCTCAAAACTTAGCTATATTAGAATCCAATAACCTCTATTTTCTACAAGATCATGGTTGATTGGATGTCATTCTAAAATAAATTAAAATTTACTTAAAGTTTACGAAAGTTACTTTTAGGTTACCACAATTATTTAGCTACTTGAAACCTTTGTGCTTATAGAAAACTGAACCTATTTAGAACTTGAGTTTAATCTTAGTTAACTTGAGTCTATGAGGTTCTTAATAGTGTATAAATGTTAATAAATAAGGTCCCTATCTTCCCAATTTTCTAATTAAACAAGATGGAGCCAATAATTCCAATACCATGAAATCAAATTCTTGGGAAAGTTGAAAGCGAGTTTTGTATACTTTTCTACGATTATGTTTAGCAAGAACACTCTCTTAAGTTTTGCATACGCGCATTAAACTAAAGGAAACACTTTGGTGCATTTACAACCACTAAGAATTTGGGTCATAAAGAAGATAACGATCAACATCTTTGTTGTATCTATTAGTAACTAATATTTATTGGATTTAGTTATATAACAGATGTATAGAGATGAAAGTTGAATACACATACGCAATATTTGTATAGAGAATAGGAAAACACATTGTTGAAATATAAGAGAATTTGTTATGGTTTGACATTTGAGAAAATAAGAAGTAGAGTTAATGTGTATCTAAATTTTAAAGGGAGTAGACTTATGAAAAGCTTATTTACTCTTGAACATGCTTCATATTGGACACAAAGAAAATTAAATCCATCAATTAAAACATACATGACTTAGAAAGAGGTGGACAAAAAGTTAAAATGAAATTGAATGTTAATATTTTGTGATTTATCCTCTTGAAAACTAATTGATTCATATTCTATTGGACATACATGGTATACACATAACTATTGGAAGACACAAATATATGTATACATAATAATTTCATTGTTCAAAGGGGGAAATAAGATAATTATTAGTTTGATATGTATTTTAAGGAAAACTTCATATACCCTTAGGCCCAACAAATTATGTATTTTTAATTAAAAAAGTATGTCCATTGTAATGGTTAAATCTTGTTCAATTATAACAAAAGAAATATAAGGAAGTTTGCATGGTTTGCTTAACCTTACAAAGGATTTTCTAATGGACACATGCTTGTCTCCAAATGAAAATAAAGCTAGTTTTTATCAAGTTATGTGTTTGTTTTGAGCAATGAGGATTTCTTATTGAAAGGAAAAAAATGGGGAGCTATAAGAATTGTGGTATGTCATTTAATGTACATCTATTGTACTAAAATAAATTCGTAGGCCTATTTGTTTTCCAAAAATGTATTGTGGCCCGTCCATAGAGAGTTATAAGAGAGAAGGTATTAGTAACAATGACTAAACAATAATCTCATCTACAATCATTATTGTAGAAACATGAATATGAAAATACACCTTACAAATTCCAACAAAAAATCGTATGATATTATGTTTTTTAAAACGTCATAAAAATATAGAACAAAAGACATATATTGAAAAGAAAAAAATATATCCAAAAATATTAATAATTAAAAAAAATTGAAAATCTTCCTACACAATAAACTCTATTTACTCTATTTTGCACCCTCTATTGACCAACATCCAACAAATATACATTTTTATTTTTGTTGGAAAACACTGCGAAATTTATTTCAATTTAAATTTGGGGCCATGTTAAGGATTGAAGGGGAAAAAGTAACAATAACGCATATTTTTTTAGAATCTCTGTCATATTATGATGATGAAATGTCAATGTTGGTTTCTCATATAATGATGAATAGTACATAGTGAAGGATTGTAGGAGTAGGTAACTTGGAATCAAAAGAATTCTCTATGGAACATCAAGCTTTCCTCGAAAATAACGAAGATAAAAAAATGTACAAAAGGTGTACCGTTACTAACAAGATGAAACATAAATGCAAAGGAATTTAAAAAAAAGGGAAACAAAATACAAGGTTTGGTCACAGATAGGGGAGAGGAGCCAAAACATGCGCGGACAAATTTCGATGGTCCACGTGGACTAATAAAAAAAATTGCATTTCCCATTACAATACATTTGTTGATTAACAATAATTTTTATTTTTTTAAATTTTGATTTAATTTACCACATGGGACGACACCAATTGTCGATCCAAAAAAAAATGCCCAAAAAGACCATGCGACTGAAATGTCCTCACCTAGAATGCTAGTTCCTGCGTGGCACAATGTCCAAAGTGGACTACCTTGCCACGTCTACTTCTCTCACTCTGCCACCCTAACACTCCACTGTGTCGCATTAACCACTCGCCGCCCCTTGCTACACTTATCTTCAATCATGTTTAATGCACGTTGCTTCCTCTAAGCTCCATGCCACCCCGCGTATTTTTCAAGCCAACTTGCATTCAATGGTCCTAGTGCCTCACACTTCTCACCAACTTTAGAGCCTTTCATTCTACCAACTTGTCGTTTATTCTTCACTATGATGTTGGTACATGCTCACTTCAGTGCTTTGCAAGTTCCAAACAGCAACCACAACCTGTGACGCTTGGACTTCGGTATGGAGATGGATATACGTCAGTTGATGAACGTGACCTCCACCTCCACTTCTACCATGCAATATTTTCCTGCGTTCTTCGCCACTATGCAAGTAATGAATCTTGTTTGGCTATGTGTTATCGTATTTTCCATACCTTCTCAAAATGCTTTGGTTGAAGATTCATTTCAGGTAAAGCCGCGTGAGGCCGGTTGCATGCTCGAGATTCAACTCCATTCGACCTGCATTGAGTCGTTTGGCCTAGGTGAGTGTGCTCACTAAGGCTCACCAATATTCAACTTTTTCTTATTTTATTTGGTGTTTGTGCTTGTTTTATTTAGTTTTTTCTGTTGCAGAAATTGGATTTTTTGGTTTGAAGTTTCATGTTTATGAACACTATCCAATCTGTGTTCATAAACACACAAAATCTATGGAAATTAATCTTTTGTTCAAGCATCACTCTCTTAAATGGGGTTTTTTTTTTTCCATTAATGTAGCAAATAATATTGTTGATTGTTTCGGTGCCATAGAAAAATATGGGGTTGTTTTCTTTTTTCATTATAGTAACAAATAATATTGTTGATTGTTTCAGTGCCAAAGATAAAGTTGTGGTTGTTTTCTTTCTATTTCCCTAGGGTTTATATTGCAAATATTACAGTCATAGTTTAGCATTTCTATTTCACTAGGGTTTATATTGCAAATATTACATAGTTTAGCATTTTTGTTTCATAGGCTATGAATTACCATTCACTCTAGTTATTGTATTCTCATAGGTTCTACATTATCATTCACTTAGGGTGTGTTCTCCATTTCATAAACCAAAAAATGTTGTGGGTTTGTCTTTTTTTAGGTTTTACTTCATCTATTTAGTGACTAAAAAAATGTATGTTGTCTCAGTGTCATAGATAAATTTTTGGGTGTTATCTTTTTCATGGGTACTAGTCCATCAATTTAGTCATTAATAGATCTAAGATTTATTAAACTCTTATTTTTTTCCATTCATAAGCTTTATATTGTTCTTCATTACAACCATTACAGTCATGGGTTAATGTTAGGTTTTGATTAATGTTATTCAATAGCTTTTTTAGGTGTCATTGATAAAATTAGGGGTGTTAGGTTTTTCATAGGTGTTGCTTCATTCATTCAGTAATGCTATTTTTCATAGGTGTTGCTTCATTCATTCAGTAATGCTATTTTTCTTTAGGTGCCATTGATTAATTTGGGGGTGTTATCTTTTGCAATGGTTATGATTCATCAATTCAGTCATGCAATTATTGTAGCTTTTTTTGGTGCCTTAGAAATGTTTGGGGGTCTTCTATTTTTCATAGGTTCTGCTTGATCAATTCAATCATGCCTTTACTGTAGTTTTTTTAGGTACCGTAGATAATTTTGGGGGTGCTATCTTGTTTGTAAGTTCAACTTCATCAATTCAGTCATCATCTATTCTACCAGTTTTGGGTGTCATTTGCAATTTGTGGGGTGCTATGTTTTTCATAGGTTCTATTTCATCAATTCACTCATCAACTATGTAGCCTTTTTTTGGTGCCATTGATAACTATTGGGGTGTTAGATTTACCATTTGTGTTGCTTCATTAAATCTGTAATGCAAATTTTTGTATCTTTTTTAGGTGTCATTGATTAATTTGGGGGTGTTATCTTTTGCATAGGTTGTGATTCTTCAATTCAATCATGCAATTATTGTAGCTTCTTTATGTGCCTTAGAAATATATGGGAGTGTCCTATTTTTCTTAGGTTTTGCTTCATCAATTCAGGCATGCATATATTGTAGCTTTTTTAGGTACCGTAGATAATTTTGGGAGTGTTATCTTGTTTGTAAGTTCCACTTCATCAATTCAGTCATCATCTATTCTACCATTGATTAATTTCCCACAGTGGTATGTCGGTCCTCCACAAGTTAGGAAAAAACTCTTGCATAAAAAAGCATGATGATATCAAACACATATCAGATATTAAATGCATGTTTAATCTTATATATTTGTCAACAAAACAAGTTAAGGCTGGCAACCAAACAAGTGTAAGTGTTTTGAAAGTGTATCTTTTTTGGTGCCATTGATTAATTTTGGGGTGTTCTCTATTGCATAGGTTCTGCTACATCAATTCACCCATGCAACTATTGTAGCTTTCTTAGGTGACATTGATTAATTTTCTTCACATTGATGCCAAAATGAGTTGGCTATCTTCTTTATATATATGTACATATGTATATGTATATACATTTGTATATGTATATATACATATGTATATGTATATACATACATATACATATGTGTACATATACATATACATATACATATATAATATGTATATGTATATGTATATGTATATGTAAATGTATATGTATGTATATACATACATATACATATGTATATATGTATATGTATATACATATACATATTATACATATACATATACATATA
>VDFB02025793.1:0-34004 GCA_007258455.2 Sequoia sempervirens
ATAGTGGTGGACTGTGGAGAAGAGACATTTCTCCCAGTCCACAGATAACCAACTTTGTGAAAACAGCTCACACACCGATGAACACAACTTTCAGCTTCCATCAAACCAACATCAACAAATCAGAAGATATCACCAACAACAAACCTTCAGGTCCGCACGAGCATAGGATCAACATGGAAGAAATGTGGAGCACATATTGAAGCACATTCTGAACACATACATAACTCTGACTTCACTCTTTATTAATTTTCTCAAAAGCACTTGGTAACCCATCATTTCAAAACATATGCAACATCATAAGGATAGCTCCATGTACTCACAACATCTCAATAGCATCTCAACTATACATGCAGAATCTGCAACATTCTGAACTATGTTGACATTGAATGACAACATTAATGACACCACCACCGAACTTTCTCATACTTGCAACAGTTTCCACATCCCCACAACAATTAAATCATCCTCAATACTCATAACTTCATGCTAGGCTTGTTCAATTCCATAAACTTTGTCTCTCTTTAAAATAAACTGAACTTCAAAATTTAAAGGAGAACTAAATATGTTAAATTGAATTTCCTTTCTTGGCTGCTGAAGCACCGAAATCCACTGTAGCTCTCAATTGAAATGGTAAACAAAATCCCTCATAGGTTCCTTTTCATCTCTTACAATTTGAAAGAAATGTCAGAGTAAAGTAGTAATGTTGACAACATCTTCGAACCGTCCAAGGAATTTTCTTTCCAGAATGCTCCAGCCAATTATATATCCTTTTTCAAACCACCTAAACCATTCCACTACATTTTCAATTAGGCTATCAACAAAAAGTCTCACAAAAACATCTTCTTCCTGAATTCCTAGGATTCTGCTCACAGCGGTCATGGCCAGGATGTTTTTCATTTGACAATGTTTTCCATGCACTCTCTTTGTTTATTTTTTTCTTCTATTTTCTCATGTGTTGACTAATTTTTTCTTCATATCGTAATTGTTACACCGAGAGGCGTAAACCTACAATGGTAGCAACCCATCTAGAAGGCCAATGAATGTAACAGTGTAAGAAAAAAAAATGATTCGTATTCTGCGAGCTGTTAACAAGAGGAAGTTGAAATGAAGAAGGTGGAAATTGAAGAGCCAAGAATAACTGATGCAACTTGGCATGTATACATATTGATCGCAATAATCAAAGGCAATCTTCCACTTCTTCTGTCTTTAGCGATCTCATCCTCACCTTTTCCAACTCCGCCATCAACTCTGCTTCATATCATTGGCTCTCCTCCATTTGTATTTGCAGCTTCATATTCTCAATCTAGGGTATGTATTTATTGGGACTAGCTTATTTTAGTTTCAATCCCAATTAACCATTTGAACAAGGTACTTGTTTTGTTTCTGAGCTAAAGATTTTATAGAAGTTACAGGTTTGCAAATTGAAGTGACGGAATACTATTATATGATTTTCTTAATTTCTGTAGAATTTTCAGATGAATGTCGTATCAGTGCTTGCACAAGTATTTCACATGAAACAAACAGAGTTTTGAGTTGAGCTTTCAAAGTTTCAAAATTCAAATCAGAAGATAGATTCATTAAGGGAAATTGCACTCAGACCAATTGTGATTTGTCTTCACATCAAGACTATCAGGAATCGAATTAATCAGTTGCCAGATCAAGGAGAAAATGCTGATACTTTCAAATCAGGAGAAATCATGAATTTTAGAAGTCTTCAGAAATTGAGACGTATGAAAAGTGGAAAAAATTCAAGAGTCTTCGTGGATGCTCTCGAACAGATTTTTTAAAGAGTCTGCTTCTATTATGGTGGGTGATCTTTAAAATTGTTTTAGTCATGAAGGAAAGAAATTATATATAATGTCGGAAGCAACTATTTAGACTTGCCACCAATATGAAATTCCCAGGTTGTCGCTTATAAAGGAACCCATGTTATTCTTGTGAAGAGACGAATCACAAAAGGGTCTGTCGTTACAGCTTCAGGAGTGTAAAGTGAACAAACGGAAGGAAATATCAGGGAATTCAATATCTCTTCAGGAGCATTTATATATGTTAGAAACGGGATCCAAAATCAGTCTGAAATTGTTGAAAGGTCCTGACAATTGAAGAATAGAAGGTGAAGTCGTTGTAGACTTAGATCATCGTCGTCATTTACTCCTGGAGGTGTCGATAAATAAAGAATTAGAAGATCTAAATCAAGGAGTCGAGACTATGAAATTTTCCGACTAGAGACTCTAGCTGTGAGAATAAATAATTAAGAAAATTTGAGTCTTGAGGTGACCACTACCTCGAGTCTTGACAGGAATATTACAAGATGAAACGTCACAACTCCAGGAGACATTTAACGCACTAGATGATGGGTCGTTCAAATGAAAATTATGACTGAAACCACTGCTCGTGTTATGGAAAAGAAGTCGTGCTTTTAAATTACAGCATCAAACAATATTAGTAGTCATACAAGTGTCGGTTAAGGCTCTCGGTTTATTGTTGAAGTATTGGGAGCCCTGTCTTAGCCACGATACTTCTTCTAATGTGTGTATTGTTTCCATTGAGCTGGTGAATATCTTTCTGGTCGTTAGTCATTGAATGGAGAATTTAAAATCCCAAGTCATCAATCAAATGAAACTGGCGATTCGTATAAGAAAAAATCTTTAGATTTGAATGGATTGTTGAATGTCACGTCATTGAAGGTTGTTGCAAAGTCTAAAGGCACTAGAAACAAAGGAGAACACTATAGTTTAAGTTTTTTTTTTTGATAAGGATATATATAAAAAAAACTCAAATGGTGTTATAATCTTTAATAAATTCAACAAATAAAAAAATAGAATAGATAGTAGTTGAGGCCTTTTATCCAACATAGGTTCAATAGAGACAAATAAAAAGTTAACAAAAGTCTAATTAAAAGACAACTAGAAAAAAAAAAATCCAATAGAAAAAGAAATTGAAAAATAACTAAAGGACATTTAAAGAGGCATTAAGACTTTATGCAACATCCCAATCTTCTTGTAGAGTTTCATTTTCAATAATTAAATTCACAATCAATCAAGAATTTTACAAATTAATTTAATAAGGAAAAGGATCAAGTACTTGAACATTTTCCAATAATTATGATAGAACTTTTTGATTTAATGTCCAATATTTTTTAATAATATAACACTAATAGTTGTGACTTTAAAGTTGTTAGTGTTGATCACGAGTAGTCATAATTGAACAAAATGTATTCCTTAGATCTAAAAAGCAACAAATCATGTGATGTCATATTAGTAGACTTAGGGTTAGGTTAGGGTTTAATCAGGGTAAGGTTTAGGATTAGGGTTCAATTATGGTAAGGTTTAGGATTAGGGTTCAATTAGGGTAAGGGTTAGGGTCAGGGTTAAGGGTCAATTTGAGTTGCAATTCAATTAGAATTTAGGGTTAGGGTTATGGTATAATTATGGTTAGGGTTCAATTAGGGTCCAATTAAGGTTAGGGTACAAGTCCAATTAGAGTTCAATTAGGGTTAGATTTATAGTTAGGATTATGGTCCAATTAGGGTTAGGGTTAATAAGGTCAAGGTTCAATTAGGGTTAGGGTTTAATTAGGGATAGGGTAAGAGTTAGGGTTTAATTAAGGTTAGAGTCAGGGTTCAATTAGGGTTATATGATAAATATTTGGGTTAGGGTTCTAGGATAAAAATTGGGGTTACTATTATATTAGGGTTAGGGCTCAATTAATATTAGGGTTAAGATTACTGTTAGTATTAAATTAGAGTTAGGTCACAATTACGATTATGACTAAATTATGATTGAATTAGGGTTAGGGTGAGGGTTTAATTAGTGTTTATTTATGTTTTTGGTTTAATTTGGCTTAAGGTCAAATTAGGGTTCAATTAGTTTTAGAGTTAGGATTACTATTGGGGTTAGGGCTGGTGTTAGTAATAAATTAGTGTTAAGATTTAATTAGGGTTACAATTTAATTATAGTTAGGGTTAAAGTTCACAGTGCTTAGAGTATAATTAGGGTTCAATTAGGGCTAAGGTGAGTATTAGGGTTAAAGTTAGTATTAGTGATAGGTTAGGATAAAGATTAGGATTCAAGTAAGGTTAGGGTTAGTAATACAATTATATCAATGTTGGGGTTATTAGGATTATGGTTAATGCCATGTTAGAGTAAAGATTCAACTAGAGTTAGGTTTCAATTAGGGCCAAGGTTATGGTTCATTTAGTAGTACAATTATAATTATGGTTTCTATTAGAATTAGGGTTCATGTTAGAATTAGAATTATGAATAGAGTTAGAATTATGGCCATGATTATAAATAAAATTAAGGTTATAGTTAAGGCTAGGGCTAAAATCAGGATAAGGGTTACAATTAAGGTTAGGTTTAAGGTTAAGATTAGAATTCAATCAAGGTTAGGGTTCAATTGGGGTTAGGGTTCAATTAGGGTTAGGGTTCAAATAAGGGTAGGGTTCAATTAGAGTTTTAGAATAAATCTTGGTGTTAGCATTAGGGTGAATGTTGGAGTTAGGGTTAGGGTCCTAAAATAAATCTTGGGATCATTATTAGAGTTAGGTTAGGGCTTAATTAGGGCTTGGGTTCAACTAGGGTTTAATTTCA
Source organism: Sequoia sempervirens (assembly GCA_007258455.2). Taxonomy (NCBI): domain Eukaryota; kingdom Viridiplantae; phylum Streptophyta; class Pinopsida; order Cupressales; family Cupressaceae; genus Sequoia; species Sequoia sempervirens. The sequence continues at coordinate 4,593 of VDFB02025793.1, forward strand.
ATAGGGTTAGGGTTGTAAGATAAATATTCAGGTTATTGTTGAGGTTAGGATTTGAGTTAGAGTTATATTTCTATTAGGCCCAAGGTTACGATTAGGGTTAGGAATTACAAGTTAAGATCAAGGTTAGGTTTGGAGTTAAGGTTAGGGTTCAATTGGTGTTAAATTAGGTTTAGGGTTCTAGAGTAAAGATTGGGGTTAGGATTAGGGTTGAGGTGAGAATTTAATTAGTATTAGGGTTAGGGTTATCTTTTTTGTAAGAGTTACAATTCAATCAAAATTTAATTAGGATTATAATTAAGGTTTATTTTTAGTTAGGGTTAGGGTTCAACTAAGGTTATTATTATTAGGATTCAATTACAATTAGGGTTAAATTTATGCTATGGTTAGAATTAGGTTTTAATTATGGTTACAGTTAGAAGTAAGGTTGCCATTAGAATTAGGATTATGAATAGTGTTACAAATATAATTAGGGTAAGGATTAAAAGTAGGATAAGGGTTAGGATTAGAAGTAGGATAAGGGTTAGGATTAGAAGTAGGTTACAAGTTAGGATTATAATTACAGTTGATGTTCAAATTAAACCCTAACCCTAACCTTAATTCTAAAACTAACAATAATTCTAATTGTAACCCTAATCATAATCTTAACTCTTACTCATACTTTAACCCTAACTATAACGCTCAATAATTCTAACTCAAAAGCTAACTCTAATTCTATCTCTAACCCAAACCCAAATCCTTGCCCTAACCCTAACCCTAACCCTAACTCTAACTCTAACCCTAATCCTAGAACTGTAACTCTAAATCTAACCCTAACCCTAATCAAGGTTAGTATTTAATTAAGGTTACAATTAGGATTCAGAGAGGCACCTATTTTTAATCAATTTATCACATACACTTGCAATAGGTGCCAAAAGAATGAAATATCCTGGCATTACTCTATCCATAATCCTAATTGAACCCTAACCACAATCATCATTACAATACTAACCCTAAACCTAACCTTCAACCTAACTATAATCCTAACCTTAATTCTATATCTAGTCATAACCATAACCATAACCATAACTATAACCTTAACTCTAAACCTAACCCTAATGGTAATGATAACCCTAACCTAACCTTAATGGAGATCCTAACCTTAACCCTAAACCTAACCATAATTTAATCTCTTACCTTAAACCTAACCCTAATATTAATCCTAATCCTAAATCTAACCCTAATTATATATCTAATTGTAACCCTAACTATACCTTAACCTTAAACCTAACCCTAACCCTAACCCTAACCCTAATTTTTTCTCTAACTATAATTGGAACCCTAATCCTAACTCTAACCTTAACCCTAACCCTCGCAGCAATCCCTGGTGTAGTCATGGCCTGGCCCTGGCAGCAGTCCTGGTGGCGGCCTTGTGTGAGAGCCTGGCCTGATCTTGGTGTGTCTCTGTGGTGAGCCAGGCCCACAGTCTAGCTGTAAGCCCCGGCCCTGGCCCTAGCGTTAGTCATGTGTAGTCCTAGCCATGGCTCCAGCCCCTGGCTTGGCTTCAGCCAAGAGTCAGCCTAGTCACAGCCTCGCATGGCCCTGGCATAGTCCTGACCCATGCTTTTGTTTCCAGTCTCTGGTGTGGCCCCTGGCCCTGGCCCTGGCTTGGGTTCTGTCTCTGGCCTAGCCTTCCGTCCTAGCCTGATGGTGATTTGTGACCCTTTGCCCTTATCCTAGCCTTGGCCACAAATGAAGCCCTGGGTCCTAACATAGCCTAATATTTATGCTAGCCCCCGGCCTAGCCCTAGCCCTAACACCCAACAGCAGTTAGTGATCCTAACTTTGGTATAGTCCTGGCTTAGCCAGCCTGGGTAGCCTAGCCCTGGCCGCCCCACACTTGTACCCAATTCAGTCTCTGGTGCTGGCTAGCCTAGCCTGGCAGCTTCATCCTGGCCTGTCCTAATTTGTGACCCTTTCCCTTGTCTGGCATTGGCCTAAATGGACCCTAGTTTGGCATAGGCCTAACCCTAATCTTTATGCTAACCTCAACCCTAGCTCTAAATTAATCGTAACCCTAACACTAATCCTCATCCTAATACTAATTGTAATCACAACCCTAATCCTAATACCAACCATAATCATAACACTAATCATAACCCTAATCCTAGGTATACTTGTATCTCTAACCCTAACCCTAGCCTTAATCCTACATCTATCTCTAATTGTAACCCTAACCCTAATCTTAATACCAACAAAAAAACCCTATCCCTAACCTAACCCTAACCTTAATACTAATCCTCATCCTAATCCTAATACTAACCTTAACCCTTGTGCCATAGAAAAGTGGACCCTTGTCATTTTCATGGCCTTTTAGGTCCCGTTTCATGGTATTTGATATATTTTTCTCTAATTTTATGTTGCAACATGGCTTGAACATGCTTATTTAGGTAGTAAAATTAAAAGAATGACATCTTGTGAAGGTGTTGTGAAGTGTTGTAAGACATTTCTACATTCTTCTAGACTCTATTAATTATAATTTACCCTAAAATCACCTTTTTATTCATCAACAAGTCCTATTTTGAAGTGTTGTAAATTCTTGTAACAAGTTTTCAAGCTTTTCTAGGCATATTTTCACTATTTATCCCTTTCTCATGCTTTATTTGACCCCTTTATGCTCTCATATTCTTAATTAAGTGTATTTTTTTGTATTATCCTGACAAACAACATTAAATACAACATATTTTTTGACACACATTTTTAGGTCCTAGGTGGCGAATGAGTCCCCCTATGGTCCCAAATTCAAAATATTTTAAATTTCCTTCCGAGATTTTATTCAAAAACACTTGATGTCGGCCTGTGATGAGGTATGAATGGGTAACTAAGGCACAAGTGTGTATAAATAAGTGATTTTCACCTCATTTTACATCTCCTACAATTCTCCAACATTCATACATCATATTCAAGCATTCAAGCATTTTACAACATCTTTTCAAGCACTATTCAAGCACTTTGAAGTAGCCATTGAGATTACTTCAGACTTGCATCATCAAGGGTTTGGTAAGTTGAGAGCATTTGCATGTTGTTAGTTTATCATTCCTTTGCATTTCATTATTTTATTAAGGGTTTGATTACCAAAAGTGGGGTTTGACCAAGGCAAACCCCTATTCACTAACCTTAAACCATTTTTCCCATATTGCATGTTTATTTGCAGCCTTTTGTGTGTAGATTTGACAAGCCTTTTGGTGTTGAAGATTGGTTTACAAGTCAACTAGGTCCTTCAAGTCAACTCAAGTCTATTTCAAGCTTGGAGAAGGTTTTTTGTCTGCTTCCGATGTAATTGACTTCAGCAACCTGACAAGCAGTGATTTCCAAATCTGGTGTTACAGAGTTGTCTCCTAATTTTTTAGAAATTTTGGAGAGGAATGATTCACCACCTATGGTGAATGAGTCCAACCTTAAGATTGAAAATCTTAAGTTTGTTAGATTCTAGATCCCGATAGACAGAAACTTGTTTTAGACAGTTTTTCACCAAGAGGACGACTAATTGGCCACCCTGGGTGAATGAGTCCCATTGTGAAAAATTAGTGATTTCAGTCAACATACCCAACATTCTAGATTCATCATACTTCACCTAGGTGCACTTAGATTCATCCCTTTTCTTTTTGTTCTGCATATTTTCTTCATTTAGATCATTGTTGCATTACATAATGTGTTTTCAAACATAGCTTTAATTTCACCTTTTCATTCATTTTCCTTCATTTAGACCAGTCAATTGCATTTAGTTAACTTCATTTAGGTTAGATAACATCACACATTGCATAATTTGAATGAACCATTAGCATTTTTGCTCCTATCTCTCTCCTTTTAGGTGAAAAACCCTAGAAGACCAAGAGTTGTCCATAGGAGCCAAAAATCAACAGTTCATTTTGGTGAACCCAACTTTTGAACACTTTTCCTTTCTAATTTCATTTACATATTACATCCTAGTTTACTTTTGCATTAACATTCAATTAGTACATTGTTTTGTTTTTGCATTCTAGGACATTTTATCTTGCATTAGTGAAAACTTCATTTAGATTTCTTTTTGCATTGCATCTCATTGAAAAAACTAAAAATTTGCGTTCTGCATCTTTGATTGCATTCTATAGAGGATTAAAATCATCTTAAAATTTTTGAAAAACACACAAAAATATCATACTAGGACTCATTCACCACCTAGGGTGAATCAGTCCCTCTACACTTGTTAAACAACATTTTTATCATTTTTTTGGCATTTGTCTGCATTTTTTTTTTTCTATAGTTAGATCTGAATTACAATTAGCATCATTTCTATTATTTTCATTTCATACTCTTAGATTAGTTTTCATTTTCATTCACCCCTCCTTTGTGGTACTTGTATGAGTGTTTGGTGCCGCATTGATAATACTTTAGTGAGAAGAAGTTCTAGACTCATGGCCTCTCATGATAGCACTTTTTTTGTGGACCTTGGGATCTCACAAGTTCCTACTCCTAGTATGGACAATAGTTCATTAGGCCTTGACAATACCACTTCTATGCCTTCATCTTTCCATCCAATGAATGTTGACAACCCAAACAATTCCCTCCTGTAAGAAAAGGTCATTAATATTCATGAGGATTTTGCACACTTACAACAAGACTTGTCACTTGAAAACATTTCCACCATTGCCATACCCACCATTAAAAACCTTCATCATTTAATTGAAAGTGATTGATGAAAAAGATTTCTGAGATTTACAATAAACATGATTCTTCTAATATCCAATCTCCAAACATTCTTGTAAGCTAAGGAGGACCTCAAGTTCCTCCTCCTTTAACCATAGCTTCCATACCAACTTATACCAATCAGCATGTCCATACAACTATGCATCAAGCTAATTATGCAGCTACTTCTTTCCTGATTTCCACTAGTATTCCTACTTCTCTTGTGGCATTGCAAGTCCCTTCCAACACCTTCACACCCCATAGTATTCCTTTCACTTCCCCTCCTATTACCTACACTCCATCATCATTTTTCCTTCCACCTCAACCCACATACCTCGATCCCCTTCTTACACAACTCCTTACTATTGTTTCATCCATGCAACATCAACTTTCCACCATTAGCCAAGGTCAATCCACTCAACCTACATATCATGTCTGCAGTAGCCCTTTATCATTAGAAATATTATGTACCTCGTTGCCACAAGGGATAGAAAAGCCTCGGTTTGAGAAATATGGAGGCAAAGGAGACCCTGTCAACCTTGTTAATGCTTATACAACTTTGTGTAGGGACTTCATCCTTGATGATAAATTGTTAGCCAAGTTGTTTCCAAGGACCTTGAAAGATACTGCCTTAGAGTGGTTTTCCAACTTGCCTAATCATTCCATCTATTCTTTTAATGAATTGGTGGATGCTTTCATTAGTCACTTTCAAGTTCACATGACACCTAAAAAGACAATGGCTGACCTCATGCAATGTAGACAAAACATAGATGAAAAAGTGACGGATTTTATCTCACAATACCAATTTGTGTATGCTCAAATTAATGTCAAGGTTCTTGATGCACATCTACAAAAGATGTTTATCAAAAACTAGCACACACACCTTCAGGAAAAATTAACAATGATGAAATTCCCTTTGTTTATGCATTTATGCACAACCTCGTGTGAATACCATAACTCAGTTTCAAGTCATGATTCAAAATCCACATGTAACCAAGCTAACAAACCTGAGCAAAGCAATCAAAACCAAAATAACACAAAACTTCCACAAACCAAATAGAGGATTTTTACAGTTTAATCCACCTCCTCAATTTCAATTGTAGCCAACCCAACCCATTCCAAATCAAGTGGAAGCTATTAAAGTAGCGACACCTTATACCTATGTGGACCTAAAGAGATAGTTTACTCCCCTACCCGATACCCTTCATAACACAATGAGCAATTTAATTCAACAACTCATGCTCACTTTGCCACCTGTTAGACCACTTGATCCAAACCAATCTTTACCACCCACCTTCAAACCTAATGCTTATTGTCATTTTCATCGCCAAAATGGACATGACATTGAACATTGCAAGCATCTAAAACATTTAGTTCAAGACCTCATTGATTTAGGCCATCTGTCCATCATGGGTGTTAATGATCAAGGAAATAAGTCCATTGCACCCCCTAACCAAAATTTGCAAATTTTCACTAATCCAATGCCTAAACATACTACCTCATTTTTCAAGGCTAGCGAACCTTCAACCACTGATGTAATGACTATTGATACAAAAAATGAACATGATACACCTCCCCCTATTACTATAGAAAGTCCTATGGATGAGCTTGTGGCTATGATAGGAATTATCCCTTGTAAGGGCCAAACCACTAAGTCTCTTGATATCACTTTTTCTACTAAAGATATACTACAAAAACTTCCTAATGGTCCTCTCTACATAGTTGGCACAATCTATGATAAGCCCACTAATGGGATATTAATAGATCCCACTTGTGGTGAGAATGTGACCACAAAGGAGTTTCTAGTATTACATGAGCTATATCAAGATGAATATAATAAACCAACTGCATGGATTAAGACACATACTAGTTTTGTATGCCCTACAATCGGATCAATCATGCTACCCTTATAGATAGGACCTAAAACTTTGTAGGTAAAATTTTCAATTATTCCATAATCTAACCAATTTTGTTTGTAGCTAGGACACCCTTGGCTTTTCTCAATGAAAATGGTCTCATCAGTTGCTCACAAGTGTTTGAAGTTTCCACATGGCAATGAGGTATTCACTGTACACCATAGTGGCTTTAATCCTTTATCTTCCAAAGGTAATTTTTCATTGGAAGCCTTTTGGCCTACACCTATGGAACCCATCATCCCTTGAAAGGACGTATTTTTCATAGCTTATCAAAAGTTTAAAGCTAAAAAGATAGCTGAATTGTCTCTTCGTAACTCATCCCTGTCCACTTCCACACCTCCTATCATAGACGAAACCATGCTTCAACCTAGGTCTGACATTGAGAAAACCATACAACCTCCTAAACTACCACCCCTAGATACTTCCCTGCCATCGTTTAAACTACCAAAGGAAAATGAAAGCACTCCTATCATGCCTCCTCACCTTAAACAAGTGTATAAAGCCAAAGAGAAAGTGATTGATCCATCTTCTTCAGTTTCTTCTATTCTTTCCTCTTCGGAATCAGAAGAACCTATGATGACTCAATCTGCTCTTACACCTCAACAACTCCAAAACAAAATTAAATGAAACCACAATGCTAGGGAATGAAGGCGTCGTCATCGTCTCCTTTCTTGTCAATCTCGCATAGAAGAAGATAAATAAAATCAACCTTGACCTTTGACAGAAGTAATAGATGACCACCCTCCTTCTCTTGACCTACCACAAGACAGTCCAGTGCAACCTTCACAACAAAATGAACCAATCCAACAACCTCAGCTTTTGATACATCCATCCTTAGAAATCAGCCTTCTTTGTCTCGTTGTCATTAATCTTGATGATGATGATGATGATGATGATGATGATGCGATGATAGAAAAAATAGATGAAGAAGTGCATAACTATTTAAACTCTTTATTTTCATCCACAATGAGCTTAAAAGATACAACCTCTCCACCAAGAGAAGAACCTAGTATGACTCCTAGTTCGGTGCTTGTAATTCTTCCATTAGACAGTTAACTGCCGTCACATTATACTGAACATGATTGGGAAGTGGATGACTTGTTAGATGGTTGACTTGCATTCGCCTAACTAGCCATTTTTTTTCTTTTCTCTTTTTTATTTTCCTTTTCATGTACATATCATGTTCCCTCGCATTGTGCATTTGATGTTCCCTCTCTTTGTACACTTCTTCTATTCGTATCTCTCTTCTTCTATATGTCGTACATTGCCATTTTATCTTTTGTTTTTTATTCTCCTTTTGGGGATGACGCAAAGCGTAGAGACGCCCTATGTCTCTTCCATGTTGACCCACAAGGTATTTTTATTTTTCTCCTTTTGTTTTGTGTTCTCCTTTTGGGGATGATGCAAGGCATTGAGACTGAAATATCTCCTTCATGTTAACCCAAAATCTTTTTTGTTTTCTTTTCCCTTTTCATTTTCTTTCATTTCGCTTGTTTTTTCCTTTTGGGGATGATGCAAAGCATCGAGACCACAATTTATCTTCCATGTTGACCCAAAACGGACTTTCATTTTCCTTTTTTTTTTCTCTCTCTTTGTGTCATTCTTCCAATTCTATGTGCTTTGGGGAATGATGACAATTTCACGCTCTTTCATAACAACATTGTAGCAACAAACATACTGACCCCAAATCCATAGATCCCTTATGTGCTTGGTGTGTTTTCTTTTCTAGGGGGCAACTCCCTTTCTTTGTTTTTCATTTTTCCTTGACAAGACGTAGCCTAACTTTGAAACATATGACTTGGCATAGGGCTTTCCAAGTTGGCTCTCATGTCTTGTTTTCTATTTTCATTTTCTTTTCTTCACTACTTTAAAGTAATTGCTCATAGAACAATGTGTAGCAATTCCTTTAAAGTGGGGGGCATACATTACCATCAATTCATTTGCATTATTGGTTCCTAGTGCAGCCTTGTCATTTATATGATGTGTTCGTCACTTTGTGGATGACATTGGGTGTGATTTCCTTCATAAGTGCGATCTTTCTAAACATATTACATTCCTCTTGGTGGCCTGATGCGACACACTACATCCCCTAAGTTATGAATCTTCTATTCTTTGATTGGTCCTCTCTTGGATCTACATTAGACACAATGTTCCATAAGTGACTGACCTTGCATGAATTGAACAAGACTCCTTTTAAAATTTTACACTTAACATCTTTACATTCTTGCATTTTTACACTTTTAAATTTTACATTCTTGCATTTTTTACACTTTTAAATTTTTACACTTTGCATTTTTGGCACCTTGCATAACGTAACTTGCATGACTGTGGTACTTTGTCTTTTTGCTCATAGTATTTTTCTTTGTGGCACCTTGTTAAAGTTATCAACGAGTATAACTTTAATATGGTTGTGCGGGAAGCCCACCTAGCGACATGAATTTTCCCCATAGACACCTTTGTGTTTTTGAGTGCATACCAACTAGCGTATGTGTCTTACCTTTTGGGATTTCTCACCCCATGTACAACTAGTTTCGTGGCCCAAGAGTGAGTACATTTGGGCCTTCTCACCCCGCAAACAACTAGTTTTATGGCCCCAGAGTGAGTACACATTCTCTTTTTCAAACAATCGGCCTAGATCTAATCCACAACTAGTTAGATTGACGATTGAAGCTTCATCCAATTCATCTCAACACTTGTGTGTTCCTTTGTTCTTCTGTCTAGTTTTCCATGGGATCTTCATCCTGGGGACTTGATCATACATCTTGATTGTTGTCATTCCATCTTGCTATCATAAATGCATTTGAACCCTTCCCTCAATGTTCATGGCTACTTTAGTGTGAGTTTGAAGCAAGTTCATCCTCTCACTAAAGTGGGGGCTAAATGTGCCATAGAAAAATGGCCCCTTGTTATTTTCATGGCCTTTTAGGTCTTGTTTCATGGTATTTGATAGATTTTTCTCTAATTTTATGTTGGAACATGGCTTGAACATGCTTATTTAGGTACTAAAATTCAAATAATGACGTCTTGTGAAGGTGTTGTGAAGTGTTGTAAGACATTTCTACATTTTTCTAGACTCTATTAATTATAATTTACCTAAAAATCACCATTTTATTCATCAATAAGTCCTATTTTGAAGTGTTGTAATGTCTTGTAACAAGCTTTCATGTTTTTCTAGGCATATTTTCACTATTTATCCCTTTCTCATGCTTTATTTGACCCCTTTATGCTCTCATATGCTTAATTAAGTGTATTTTTTAGTATTATCTTGACAAACAACATTAAATACAACATATTTCCCGACACACATTTTTAGGTCCCAAATTCAAAATATTTTAAATTTCCTTTTGGGATTTTATTCAAAAACACTTGATGTTGGCCTATGATGAGGTATGAATGGGTAACTAAGGCACAAGTGTGTATAAATAAGTGATTTTCACCTCATTTTATATCTCCTACAATTCTCCAACATTCATACATCATATTCAAGCATTCAAGCATTTTACAACATCTTTTCGAGCACTATTCAAGAACTTTGAACAAACCATTGACATTACTTTAGAATTGCATCATCAAGGGTTTGGTAATTTGAGAGAATTTGCATGTTGTTAGTTTATCATTCCTTTGCATTTCATTATTTTATTAAGGGTTTTATTACCAAAAGTGGGGTTTGACCAAGGAAAACCCCTATTCACTAACCTTAAACCATTTTCCCCCTATTGCATGTGTGTTTGCAGCCTTTTGTGTGCAGATTTGACAAGATTTTTGGTGTTGAAAATTGGTTTACAAGTCAACTAGGTGCTTCAAGTCAACTCAAGTCTATTTTAAGCTTGGAGAAAGTGTTCTTTCTATTTCCTACATAATTGACTTCGGTAACCCGATAGGTATTGATTTCCATATCTAGTGTTGCAGAATTGTCTCCTAATTTTTTAGAAATTTGGTAGAGGATTGATTCGCCACCTATGGTGAATGAGTCCCACCTTAGGATTGAAAATCTAAATTTTGTCAGATTTCATATCCTGACAAACAGAAACTTGTTTCTGATAGTTTTTCACTAAGAGGAGGACTAATTCGCCTCCCTGGGCAAATGAGTCCCACTGTGAAAAATCAGTGATTTCAGTCAAAATTCCCAACATTCTAGATTCATCATATTTCACCCAGGTGCACTCAGATTCATCCCTTTTCTTTATGTTCTGCATATTTTCTTTATTTAGGTCATTGTTGCACTGCATAATGTGTTTTCAAACATAGCTTTAATTTCACCTTTGCATTCATTTAGATCAATCAATTTCATTTAGTTAACTTCATTTAGGCTAGACAACATCACACATTGCATAATTTGAATGAACCATTACATTTTTGCTCCTATCTCTCTCCTTTTAGGTGAAAAACCCTAGAAGAGCCCATAGGAGCCAAAAATCAATGGTTCAACCCTAACCCTAATTGTAACTCTAATCCTCATCCTAATCCTAATACTAACACTAACCCTACCCCTAATTCTAATTATATCTCTAACCCTAACCCTAACCATAATCTTGATGGTAAACCCATTTACCTAATCCTAATTCTATCTCTAACCGTAACCCTAATCTTGATGCTAAACTGTACCCTACCTCTAACTTAACCCTAACCCTAATCAAAACCCTAATCTTGATGAACTAGAAATATTGCAAATGGAATATGTTGCCAAAAAAGTTAAAGAGGTGTATACAAAAGTAGTTGTATTTCTAAAGTTTCTCAAAGAAGTATATCTTGATTAGTTTGAAAATAAAGGGTGTAATACAATTCTCATTAGTGAAGAATTTTTCATCTATTTACACCATTACAATGAAGTTTTATTTCTATAGTCTACATCTTGTTTTACCTTCAACAGATCTTATTTAATTTGATATACTTTCAAAATGGTTATATGACTTATGGATATTACTTATATGATAAATTATGATACTTATGCATTTATTTATTCAAATATATGTTGCATAGTTTAGAAGAAGATTTTTATATACATTATAGATGGTTATATGGGTTTTGAATTACATTTATGACATGAATTATTAATGTTATGGTTTATGTACAAACATAGAGAATAAAAGATTTATATAAATTCGTACAAACATAGATTTATATTATCATTGATAATATTTATATTATTTATAATGTATTAAAGTATATGATAGATGGTTAGAATAAATATGTTTATATACTTTAACAATGATTATATGCCTCATATATTTTCATTATATGATGGATAATTAGTCCTATGGCTTATGTAATATAATATGATTTTGTTTATTTTCAAAATATAAATATTACATATATATCACTAATAATTCTACCCCTAACGCTAACATAACTCTCACACTAACTATGACCATAAACCCAACCTTAACACTAAACCCTAACCCTAATCATAATAATAAATCTAAACCAAACCCTAAAGTTAATGCTAACCCTAACCATGATATAAACCCTAATCCTAGATGCTAACTATAATCATAACCCTAAATATATTAATTTATTCAATGTTTTATGCACATCGTGGTTGCTACTAGCAAATATATAACCTATATATAAAATACACCAAGATGTCTCGAGGCATTTAATTTTTTCATCATTAAGCTTTAATAAAAATTAAAGTTGAAAAAATTCAATGCCTCGATACATCTTGATGTATTTTATATATAGGTTATATATTTGCTAGTTAATTCTTTCTTTTTACACAAATTTATCATTATGTCTTAAAATTGATATTGTCAATTAATTCTCACTCAAAATAAACATAATGATTATAAGTAGACTATTAAAATAAAAACAAATGGTTCTTAGTCATAAAGAATTATAAATTAACAAATAAAACTCATAAGAAAACAAAAAATGCAATGATTAAATCATTATTGATTTACAATGTAAATAAATTATTTGTAAGATATAAAATTAAAAATGTCATAAAATGTCATAAAAAGTGAATAGAACTCATGTGCAAACTATATTGTGGGATTAAATAATGGAAAACATGAAATTTCTCCTATTCATGATCCTTTTTTTCCTTTCTACATTATGCACTCACATTACATAGTGCGAGTGTATTAAGTAACATGCTCACACTACTTATTAAAAAATCTATTCCCTTTATTTTAGGAATGGTTTCAAATTTGGATGATGAGAAAAAGTTTTTTTTATCCATTTTTTCTCTAAGAGATGTGTTTTTCTTGTTTAATATCATTTTAACATTTTATATCACTAGATTTATTCATTTGACAATAATATTTGATAACATCAATATCAATATGTTATTTTTAAAAATCTTTTTAAACATATAATTTTTTTATTTTGAAAATATTAACATTTTATTTTTATTTTCTTTTACTAGTGTCTTTATATTCCTCTATTATAATAGTATTAGTTTTTCTTTATAAATTTTGATATACTTATCTAAATTTTAAAAATATATAAGATTGTTGTATACTTCATTCTGTGCACTTTTTTTTTTTTTTTTTAATTTTTGTAAGTCATGTGATGCACATACTTAATGATATGATTTTCAAGTACAAACACTTTGAAAATTATAATATATATGCAATAAAAATATTTAAAAAGTACATAGTTCTTGTAGTAATTGCTCTATTATATTTATGCCAAATTGTTTAAAAAATACTTAATGCACCTAAAAAAAATGAGGGCATATGCAAAACACTATGTTATATTTTATTATTAGAACACTTTTATGTATGCTCAATATTTGACCTGCTTAACATTAACCATTTTTTTTTAAATAGTAGTTTAGAAACTAGATTCATATTACTATAATTCTTATTTTGAGTGTACACATCTTGAATTACTTGTTCAAGTTCTAGTTTAGCTGATTTGATAAAAAAAAAAACTGTCCACTTTTGACCCCCTTTTTTCCCTATTTCCATGTACTTATCCATTAATTATGTAGATATCATTTTGAATCCACTCACTACTAATTTGACATGTAGAATGGATCCAATGACAATTGATGTATAGAGACATCTAAATTTGAATCTATGAAGGAGATGTATAGGGACATAATTGAGCTAATTTTTTAATCAATAGGTGAATAATTTCTCTTAGGTCAAACCCCTTTATGGACAATATTAACTCTGATTAGAAATATTGAAGAAAACATTGATAGACATGCAAATGGCCTATTTGATGATGCAAATTTTAATTATGCTCTAATTATTCTTGTAGATGATCCTTACTTTGTGCTCCTTTGTGTTTGAGTGCATAATGAGTGTTTCTAAATGTCATGACGTAGCAACATATCATGTCAAATGTGTGTCAAGTTGGTTCAAAATGGTTATTGAATGGATGAAAAGAATGATAAAAAATCTGAATTTGAATTTAAAACCTTGAAATTTTAAGATCATTCAAAATTGACCTAGGTCGATTGTGCATGTCATAATAATGATATATAAAGATAAATGCTAATTTCAAATCATATAGAAAAAAGGTCAAAAAGCCAAACCTAATTAAAGAAAAAATATCAATTGTGAATACGCTATTACATTAAAATACTCCTATTCAAACAAGCACAAAATTAAATAAAATTTAGCTAGGCTCGAGTCAATGGCCTTGCAAACTATGGTTGTAATGGTAAGGAGGAAGAGATTAAATTTTTGTGCATCTCCTGTAATGCCGTATTTGTTCCATAAGCTTGACTTGAAATGTATAAGTTTCACTAAAATGGTTTGATTTTATTTCTATTATTTTATACATATCATGGTAGTGCGCTCGAGAGAAATAGCAAGGTGAGATTCTTTTAAATTAAAAAACCAACATTCCAGAATAAATGTCTCTTCATCTTTTGAAGATACATGGAATTTGGGCAGAAGTTTGTTGAGAGCATCTGGTCTCCCATCAGGAATGTTTAAAGTCCACCATTGGAATTTGGTTTTTTTTTTGGCCTGTTCATATTCGGAATCTTGGCTCAATCCGATTTGGCATGCTCAGAATTAACAGGAAGATATCAGAGAGTCAAACATTTAGATGGTGGTAGCAGGTAAAAGAGTGACATTTTCCCAACTTAGCCTCTCTTTTCAAAGAACAATAATCTTATTGCGATGAATACGGAATTAGGAGATGGGCCATGATGCGTTGAATGAAAATTTGTGCTATAAAACCCATTCGATCCTTCCCCAATCTCAAATCATTTCACCCATTTCCTTACTCCAAGCAATTGTACGCGAGAGAGTATGAAGATGGAACAGAGTAATATTATCTTTAGTCCTGCAGCTTTAATGGCGTTTATCCTTATAATCCAGCTGAGCTTAAGTATGGTTATAAATACAGCACAAGCCCAGGATACCAAAGTGGGGTTTTATTCCTTCACTTGTCCCAATGTCGAGTCTATTGTTAAATCCACTGTGGAGTCGCATGTTTCATCGGATCAGACGGTTGCACCGGCCCTGCTCAGACTTTTCTTCCACGACTGTTTTGTTCAAGCACGAAACATTTCTTCTCTTTAGCATTTTTCTTTTTGCTGGAACATTTGAAACATACGACAATGCCATTTTTGTTTCCAGTTGATAAATGATCTGAATATTGCAGGGGTGTGACGGGTCGATACTGGTAACCGGCCCGTCCGCGGAGAAAAATGCGCTCACCAACCTCGGGCTGCGAGGATTCGACGTAATTGAAGATGTGAAAACCAAAGTGGAAGCTGCGTGCCCCGGCGTTGTTTCTTGTGCCGACATTCTCGCTCTTGCTACTCGGGATGCAGTCGTTCTGGTATACTTTTTCGTCTTTTAATCTTTGATTGGTTTAGGTGACTCTTCTGAAATTATATGAGCTTTTTCAGTAGGATTCACTTATTAGGAGGACCTCAGATGAGTCATCTAGATAAGTCAAAGCTTAAAGTTTGTTGTTTAAGTGAAAATCCTTTTTCTTACAAATTGTCTGGAATAAAAATGGTGTATGGAACTAAGGAAAGTTTGTTTGATAAAGAGTTGAAATTATTGTGGTGCAGAGCAAAGGAAGCAGCTGGAGCGTTCCAACAGGAAGGAGGGATGGACTGGTTTCCTCTTCTTCTGATGCAGCTGACTTGCCAACACCCTCCGACTCGATCGACATTCTCAAGAAGAAGTTCAGGGGCTAAAGGTCTCACCACCCAAGAGTTTGTAACTCTAGTTGGTAAGTATGTCTAATTGACTAAAATAAATAGGTGTATGTCGTTTCTTATAATATTGTTGTTAAGAGTCAAGGACTGAGGGGTATCCATCCTATCAAAGTAGTGTAAGACATTGTCATGACCTCACCCTATATATCATACCTCTAGAAACTTTGAACCTTCCAACTACAATCTTTTGGTTCACCCACTTCTTCAATATAAGACTAAACAGTTTAATATTAACCAAAAATTAATATCAAACTTTGAGATGTGCATCTTAACTTAATGAGTAGCTTGTCATTGCAAATGTTTTACCCCTCATTATTGAAAATCAATAGATTAAAATATTGAAAAGTTACAACTTTTGATCATTTTTCATATAAATGACTCTCAAGTTAGACAAATATTTATCCTAATTATTATTTGAACAGGAGGGCATAGTATAGGACAGACTGATTGCCAATTTTTCAGCTATCGACTATACAACTTCACCACAACAGGAGATGCAGATCCCACTATTAGTTCAACATTTGTGAGTGAGCTTCAGTCAACATGTACATTTGGCGGTGATGCATCAAAAAGAGTTTCTCTGGACAAAGGAAGCCAAACTACTTTCGACACATCTTTCTTCAAGAATGTGAGAGATGGAAATGGAGTGCTTGAATCTGATCAGAGAATGTGGGCTGATAATTCAACTTCAACTTATATTAGCCAGTATGCCCAAAATTCCTTTGGATTTAGCATAGCTTTTGCTCATGCTATGATTAAGATGGGCAACATTGGAGTAAAGACTGGATCAGATGGGGAGATTCGTAAAGTTTGTTCAGCTTTCAACTAAATTGGCACACCCAACACCACCCCTACTACAAAATAACTACTACAATAAGAATAAGAATAATAATGCATTGCATTACCAGAAGATATGTTGGTCATCTTCTTTCATAATATCACACTTGCTAATGTTATTCCTAGTATGGAAAATTTGTAAAGTAGATGTTGATTAAGAATATATACATTCCTACATGTTCTTGACTTATGTTTACAACCTTTGAATAATTATAATGATAGTACACATACTTTTGTATGATGTCAAATACATTCCAATGTAGCAAGGCTCTTTGAAAGTGATGTCTCCAAACAAAACTAGGGCTACACAAAGATAGTTAAATTTCATATTAGGATTTTAGTTTTTGTCCTAATTAATGATGTCTTTGTTTTAAGTAGTTATATATTGTATAAGTTTATATGATTGAATTAATTCATGATGTTTTGATTAGTCAAATTTGATTAAGAATTATTATATCAAATATAAATCATTTCATATAGTGAATAAATAGATATATTTTAATCTTTTTGTAATTTTAATAAATCAAGTATGATAGAATTACTACTATTTTATCTATTTTTATGTAAAAAATAAGCATTTTACAATAGTCAATTAGACTGCCACCTATGAAGATATGTGTAAGTATGAATATAACTATTGGAACAACTATAATTATCAAAACACAAATTAATAGTGGTATCATATTTAATATTAATCCTCCTATCATCTTTTTGCATCACAACCTAATCAAAAAGGTCATAAAAAGAATAAATACCTAACTAATTTCAAACTATTTTTTCAATTATCATAATTACTTACATATTTCAAAATTTCAATAAATCAATTATATATTTCAACCTTTTCATAATTTCAATAAATCAAATACAATAATAACTAATAAAATTTCATCTATTATTTTCTTCCCTATAAATAAATGTTTTACAATAATCAACTAAATTGTCACTCATGAAAGCATATACAAATACAAATAAACAACAATATTATAGTTAATACCAATGCCCTTTTCATAATTCCTATCACAATCCATCCAAAAGGTCATCGAAATATTAAATTAACAACTAATTTCAAAATATGTTTTTTCTATTTGAGCCCATGTGACTTTCCAAGGTGTGCCTACTTACCACCCATCTTTTTTTGTGAATATGCGTATTTTTATCTTTAATTAATAAAAAAATAATAATTATCATAATGATTTTTGTCACAACCGTAGGTTTGACCATTGAGTATCAAAGTGGCATTAAAAGAATTCTTACAACATCCTAATACCAAGTACATAGGCCTTTTAGTTTCATGTGTACTTGACCTATCAAAGGTTTTAAGGTTTTATTATTGGATTATTTTTTAATTCCATCACACGATATTATCACATCCTATTCCATTCATCATTAAGTATTATTAATCATAAGCAATATTTTTAGTTGAAGAAGGAACTAATTGACAATTTTTTTAAGATTATAAATATATTCTAATTAATTAATTTTTCATATTATATATTTATTCAAATAAAAATATATGTAAAAATATAATAGTGATTTTAATTTATGATTTTCTTATTTTTTCTTGGAATCACATTTTTATTGAATGGTGTATGGAGGTCTCAATCTAAGTTTAGGGGTAGATTGATTTTCTCTAACCTTAAATTAAAGTATCAGCTTAAATTAAACTCTCAATGAAGTTTCCTTTTTTTCCTATCAAATTACTAACAAGAAAATGATTTCACCTCATCTTTTGATACTCAAATTAAGTAATAAAAATGTCATTTTGTAGTATGTAACCATTAATGTTTATTTTCTAAAAATTATAAAATGTATTATGTTTTTAATAAATGGGTATGTGTAGGATCATGATGGGCCAAAAAGTGGCAATATGATGGGTATGTGTAGGGTATGTGGTTGATGACTTTTTTTTTACCCAAAATTGATGAAACGAAAAGGGTTTTTAAAGGATATTCTCAGTTATCCACCAATATAAATTATGTTTTACTTTGAATTTAATAAATAATTATTATTCATTTTCTATTTGAATTATTACTAAAGTCTTGATTGATAGGCTAATTGAAAAAATATATAGCTTTCAAACATTATCACATTTTTGAATATGAAATATGTGTCACATTCTATTCTTAATACTATAGGATTAAAAAAATTGAATTTCATGAAGTTTTGACCAAGTTAAGGTGGTCGTTATCGATTTTTATATTTTTAAATTTGTAATAAAAATTCATAATTAATTATTTACTTGGAAAAAAATTAAAAAATATCCATCACATTGGGACATGAGTTTAGAAACTACATTCAATTTTATATAGATTATATTCTTACATATTTTTGAAATAATATAGATAACTTATTCAAATTTTTACATCAAGTTGCCTAACTTTGATTTTTTTTCATTTTTCGCCTCTTAAGGGCCTTTTTTTCCAGAACGATCCTACACATACCCATATATTTTTTGATTTTATAATCAAAATTTTTCTAATACAAGAAATAATGTTTTTTACTTAATACACTAGATAAAATAACAAACCATATTAAAAAAATATTTTAAAAGGCACTAGAATCTACATGGATGTCCTTGTTTCAATGAAATTTAATAATTTAAATATGCGAAAAAATGTGTTATGGTAAAAAATAAATCTGAAGTTTATTTAAATATTGATTCAAAAAACTAAAAAAAAATCAATAAAAATTTACCAAAACTATCAATGTACACCACATATTCAAGTTAATGATCGACTTCTAAGAAATTGTAGAATTTTAGTAAAATGTCACTTGGTAAAAAATGATAGAATTAATTCTCTAAAATATATTAAAAAAAATCAAGCTACATAGAAAATTTTAGAATTTTTTAGTTTACATCATCCTTAAATTCTTGACTATTTATTTAGTATAACTAACACAATATATTAAATACTTAAAAATGTTTATTTTGGAGGCCCAATAATATTGAAAAGTGAGAAATGCTATTGTACTTCCACTAACATATGAATATTGGTGCCATCATTTTTTTCTAATACAATTATATGATGAATAGTACAAATTTTCCATGGAAATTCAAAATATATATAATAGGTAGCCATCCTTATTATTGTACAAATAAATTACCATTATATGATAGATATTAGAGGCAATAAAAGTTTAATATCAATAAACCTACATTTTCTAAAGATAGAGATTGTTTACCAAATAAAGTACATAAATGTAGAGACCAACTTAAAATTGAATAAACTAGTCATTTATACTAGATACTAAATTAGTATTATTAATGTCATACTAATTTCAATTAAGGAAGTAGTGCCAAGGATAAATATAATTTACACGTGTAAATTGTTGCAAAAGAGGAAACACAAATGTAAACCCACAAAATTAAATAACATTTTAACACAAGTTAGTTGTGAAGAAATAACAAGAAAGATCAAACAAAATAACTAATTAGACATAGATTTATGTGGTAAAACCTTAACAATATTTCAAGGAAATATCTATAGGGCAAAGTAATGGTATTCTTATTACTCAAAGAAATTGATTACAATCTTCACATAGTTGTTGCTATTCAATTACAATTCATTCATTTTCCTTCAAGGCAACAAGATATATAATATCTTCAAGATAACAATCATTTTCTAATCTTAATAAAAAATAGTTTTATTTTATTGCTTTATTATTTTTTTCTTGTCTTTTTATTGCTTTATCTTTTTTGAAGATAAGATTTTGTTTTATTTCTTTTATTTTTATCATTATCCAACAATCTCCACCTTGATAATAATTTACCAAATACTTTTCCATGCCTATTAATCACCTTTTTTGCAAGCCAAGAGAAGTCAAACTTCACTTTAGCTTCTCTAATTATACTAGTTTTGTAAACATGTCTACACAATTTCTATTGTATGAGTTTTCTCAAGAGCTACTCCACCTCCATCAACTAATTATCTTCCAAAATGATATTTAATCACAATATGTTTAGTCCTATTGTGATAAGATAGATTTTTAGTCAAATATATAGCATTTTAACTATTATAAATATAATAACCTTATCCTACACTTTTCCAAACTCACCCAAAAGAACATTCAACCAAATTGTTTCGTTGCATGTATGTGATACATCCATATAGTCTACCTCAGTAATGGATAAAGCAACTACTCCTTCAAGCTTTGACATCCAACGAATAGATTATAGGTCCTCTAGCAAGAGTAAAGACATAACCTAATATATATCTCCTTTTTCTCATATCACTTGTAAAATATGAATCAACATAACTAAAAACTAAACCAATACAACTATAAAAGGTGATACAATAATCACTTGTGCCTCTAAGATACCAAAGCACCCATTTTACTGTTGCCCAATGATCTTTACTTGGATTTTCCATATATCTACTAACAACACCAACTACATGTGAAATATCTATTCGTCTACATACCATCATATACATTAAACTTCCTATTACATTAGAATACGGTATATGAGACACATAATCATTTTCTTCTTTATTACTAGGACATAAACTTGAAGAAAGGTTAAAATGAGAAGCTAAACATATATTTATTGGTTTCACATTCATCATAATTAATCTTATGAGGATCTTCTCCACATACTTCTATTGTGATAACCAGAGCTTACCATGTTCCCTATCTCTCTTTATTTCCATGCCCAAAATTTATTTTGTTACTCCTCGATTCTTCATATCAAAATTCCTAGCCATCTAAGCCTTTAACCCATTTATCTCAACTATGTGTTTGTTTGCTACAAGCATATTGTCAATATATAATACCAATATAATGAATAATCCATTTTTCAAAATTTTAAAGTAAGCACAATGGTCATGCTCACTCCTTGTAAAATTTTTGCTCACCATGAAGGAATCAAACTTCTTGTACCATTTCCTAGGAGACTACTTCAAGCAATAAAATAAATTTTTGAGTTTGAATTTTTATTTTTATATTTTACGATTTTGAACAAACCCTTCTAGTTGTTCCATATATATCTCCTCATCCAAATCTCCATATAAAAATGGTGTTTTAACATCTCCTATGTATGATTTTATGAGAGGAAATTCATCAAATATTACATTTTTGCTAATGATGATTTTATGGGTAATAGGATCCCACAATCTATATCCCTTAATTCCAACACCATAACCAAAATATATATATTTCTTGGGTATGGGGTGCAATATAGAACATTAATATTTTGAAATAAGAGCATATGCATCACAACAAAAAAATCAAATTTGAATTATCACAAGAATGGCATGTCCATATCTCTTTAGGAATCTTACAATCTATTGCAATTGATGGTGACCAATTTACCAAATAGCACATTATAGAGACTACTTTTTCCCACAAATCTTGCTACAACTTGGCATTACTAAGCATGCTCCTTTCTCTTTCTAGAAAAGTCATGTTCATGCATTCAGCAACACCAT
Organism: Sequoia sempervirens; assembly: GCA_007258455.2. Classification (NCBI taxonomy): domain Eukaryota; kingdom Viridiplantae; phylum Streptophyta; class Pinopsida; order Cupressales; family Cupressaceae; genus Sequoia; species Sequoia sempervirens. The sequence continues at coordinate 26,612 of VDFB02025793.1, forward strand.
TTTATTGAGTGTAAACTATAGTTTTATGCCTTTCAATCCCAACTTACAATAATTTTTAAATTATAAATATGTGAGCTCACCTCCATTATCTATTCTTAAAAACTTGATTTATCTACCAATTCTATTTTCAACTAAAATTCTAAACTAGTTAAATACACTAAACACATTATCTTTACTTTTAAGAATATAAACCCACACCTTTCTAGAGTAGTCATTTATAAATATCACAAAATATGATGATCCTCCAAAATAAATTGTAGGGGATGGACCCTAAAAATTTGAATCAATATAATCTAGAATACGCTTGTATGACTACCTACTTTAAAATTTTGTCTTTTGACTACTTTTCATGAGCACAATTCTTGCAGAAATTCAAATTTAAAGATTTTAGATTTGGAAATAACGTACAATTTAATAGTACCTTCAACCCTTTCTCTCTTGTATGATCTAGTTTTTGATGATTCATTTTCTTCCTCTGATACCACCATCACTTCATTTATTAGAATACTCCCTTCTAGCTTGTATTTAATGTTTCTAATATTTGTAGCCTTTATGACCACCAAAATGCCCTTGGATACTTTTAGTGATCTACCTTGACATGTAAATTTATAGCCTCCAAAATCCAAAACTCCCAAGGTAATTAAATTATTTTTTATTTATGGTATATGTCTTACCTTTGTTAATGTCCTCACTATACCATCAAACATTTTAATCATAATGCTCCCAATCCCGACATTCTTGCAAGAAACATTATTTCCCATAAGAACAACATTGTAACTAATCGATTGGTAAGAAGAAAACCAATTCATATTTGGACACATGTGATCAGAATTACCAGAATCTAATAACCATGCCTCATGATACTATAAGGTATTGCAAATAGATAATACTTCATCAACTATACCTAAACTTATCTCAACCGAATTTGCTTCCTTTTTGGATTCATCATTGTATTCTTTCATCTTCCATCAATCTTTCTTGAGATGCCTTCATTTGTTGTAGTACCAACACCTTCTCTTACCCTTTTTATCTTTTGAATTAGACCTAGATGTACCTCTAAAATATTCTCCTTTTTCTATGGATTGACCTCTAGCCACCATTTCTTCTTGTGTGGAGGGTTTTATGTTAGATTTCTCCTCACTTATTTAAAAAATAAATCTCCCAGAATAAATAAATAAATAAATTCAATGGTATCAATTGTGCTAGAAAGCTAATTGAAGTGACTAAGTGATTGCAAGATTTGAGGAATGCACACAATAATATAACTTCCTTGTCTTCATCTTGGAATTTTAAACCCATATTACCTAATTGACATATAAGAGAATTAAAAATATTTAAATGATCAACAAATTTTATACTTTCTTTCATTTGTAAATTATACAATTTTCTCTTCAATTAGATCTAATTTGTCAAGGATTTTTTCATATAAAAACTCTCCATTATTATCCATTAGCCTCTTGTTGTTTCCTCTCTAAAATAATATTTGAAAGAACATCATCTTCTAAACACATCCAAGTTGTGCTAAGAGCTCTTGTATCTAGATCCTCCCAATCCTCATCAATCATACTTGATTTTTTTACTTTCTTATCAATGCCTTTTGTAATGCTTGTTGCACTAACAAATCATGCATTTTGAGCTTTCATAGCTCAAAAATATTATTTCCATTGAATTTCTCCACCTCAAACCTTACATTTGAAACCTTTTGATGCTACAAAATAAACACCAAATCCTAACACAACTTGGCTACAAAATAAATACTCTACTACCATTTGTTATAGAAGAAAAAACATAAATGTAAACCCACAAGCTTAAATAATATTACAAAACAAGCTAGTTGTAATGAAATAACATGAAATATTAAACAAAATAACAAATTAGACATAGATTTACATAGTAAAACCTTGACAATATGTTAAGAAAACATCCACAAGGTAAAGTATCTGTGTTCTTATTACTCAGAGAAATAGATTGCAATCTTCACATAGTTGTTGCTATTCAATTACAATTCATTCATTTTCCTTCAAGGCAACAAGATATATATAATATCTTCAAGATAACAACTATTGCCTAATCTTAGAAAAACTAACTTTGTTTTATTTCTTTAATTTTTTTATTTCTTGTTTTTGTTTTATTGCTTTATCTTTTTCAAAGATAAAATTTTGCTTTATTTCCTTTATAATTTGTTGTCATTATCCAACACAAATGGTTTGAAGTTAATGTGTATGTTTTCCATATGTATATATTTGTGGTTTCTAATTGTAATAGTTAGGTAACATATCTTTATTAGTATTTTCCAATCATCATATATCAGTATTTTTCATGTATTATTGTACCCTCAACATCATTATCTCTTATAATCATTTCATTTAATCATTTATGTATCATTCAAATATTCTCAAATTTTTATTTTTATTTTATAAATTTTTGACCTAATCTTTATTGACATAATGTTCAAAAGGTATGTGTTCACTATGACAATTTTTATCTTCACACCGTTGATTCATAATCTACTAGTTTTGAGAGTAGTATAAAGTTATTGATATTATCTTGGACAAACTTGTTCTAGTTGAAGTTAAAGGGTTTAAAATTAAATTAATTTGAACTATGAACTAGCCATAGTGAAAAGAGATTCCAAAACTTAAATAAAATCAAACACTTTTACCAACCAAACTTAGTGATGTACACTCAATAGTAATGCTAATTTATTTAAAATATATCTTTAAAGAAGAACCTAATTTTTTTGTTTTAAAAAACTAAATTTATGGAAAAATAAAATTAGCAATACGGTGGAAAAGCCAAGGTACAAACTTGGCCACCTTGTAAGACATGAAAGGTTGATATTTTTTAAGTTATCTTCTAGTTGAAGATGAAGTCATTGATGAATTGGTTGCATACTTATATGGCTTTTGGTTGGACAAATTTTATGTAGTCCAAAAGGTGTGGTTGTGGTGGCTTTTTATGTATAAGAAAGACCGTGGACTGTGGGACTATAATTCACGATCAATATTTATCATTGTTCTTGCTTTCTCTCATATGGTTATCAACAAAATCTATTTTGGTTTTGTTTAGAAACTTCATTCTTAGATGTTATTTGGTATATAGCCTATAATTCAAACGAAAACTATGGTTGGAGAGTTTATTTGCAGTGTATGATTGGAAATTTGTTTGGCTATAGAAAACTATTTTTATTTAGTTTTTCTTATTAAAATTATCAATGGTTCATATTGGGTTGTAATTCAATAATCTAAACGGTGTTGATATTTAATTATATTCATAGTAATTTAATAATATATAAATATTTTTATTTATGTTTTTTTATTGATTCTATGATTTAAACTTTAGTATGTTTATTTCTTTGATTTTGTTGAATCATATAAGGAAATACTTATGTCAAATTATCAAGTAATCTAATAAAAAATATGAAATATCATATTTGATCTATTATTACTCAATTGAATGTGTAATTAGATCAAGTAAGGCATCATCCTATTTGTTTTGTTATATCAGTCAAAATTCTTACTTGTATGATATATGTAAAATATTAGTATAGATATATCTTTCACATTGTAATATGGCATATTTTACATAGTATTATGAATACTTGTACACAATAGTATGAATAATTATATATACACAGGAGTTTTGAACACATATTGACATAATAGTATGAATCCAAGATACACATAATAGTGTGTAATATGGATTGAATGCAATGGTGTGAAGGTGGTTGTACATAATGGTATGAATGTTTATCTTATAAAATTAGTATAAAATATAGCTTTGAAATGAAGCATGAGATGAGGTTAATACTTGATCAAGTTTACCTTGTTTAAATATTAATATACAATTATATTGCTATACATTTGAAATTGAAAGAAAATTGTTAAATTTCAAAAATTCCAGCTATATAATAGATTTTTTTTGGGTGGTTATTATTATTTATCTAAGGATACTTACTTTGAAAGGATGGTACACCCAATATTTTTTACTTCATCATTTTGAAATATTAAACACTTTAGATAAGTTGTATCTATTTAGAAACTCAGTATTTTGGGTGCTTGTATTCATCTCTACTTAATTAATCTAAACAATTGAAATTACATTTTCATTGTGTTTGAAATGTTTTGAAATAAAATATTTTCATTGTGTTCAAGAAACTATATGATATAAAGGGGATTATGGGGGCTCTTTTAATTCATTTAAAGTAGTCATTTTTATGTATATAGATATAGGGTGTTTTTATGTATTAATTTTCCACCTCATTAATTATTCCATCCACTAGAAGGAATGGTGGGGCCATGAACAATCCTTTCATCTAATCTCAATGTGTAATAACCACCCTTAGTTACTAGTATTTTTTTACCATTATGTTTGTTGCAACTTAAATTTAATGTTAACTAATAATTCAACTTATTGGTTTTTGATTTTTAAATTATGGCACAAAGAATTCATATAACAATGATATTATAATTTTGAAATTCTAGTTTCATAATCTTAATAAACCACAACAATAACAACTCTATGTAGAAAATTCATATTCTTGAAATAAATAGGGTGATCTCCCTATATTATAATAAAATTTTAAGACTTAAACCTAGATTATGTAGGGAAACAATTATTGAACAAGCTACTTGCATATTCTATAAATAATACCAAAGGTAGAAATAGTTCTTCCTCATAATATTAGATGAGATTCTCAACCTCTCTTTTGGATCAAAACCAATGTAAAATAATATGATAACAATTTTATTCCAAACGAATGTTAGTATAATATTATTGGGTAAATGTTTTGAGTTGTTTCACACTTTCAACCAAGAAAGTGGTTTTAGGTGAAATTGTTTCAGCCTAAGCAATTTCAAGAAAAATAGTTTCACTGAAAACTACTTGGCACCTGCATGGTATGAAGGCTTATTAAATCAATATAAGTTAATTTTAAACTTCAAAGTAAGTTGAATTTCTATGTAATCTTTTGACTTTTTTTTTGGGTGGAAAAGTTCTAGTGAAAACATGTTCACCCAAAACTGTCTATGTGGTAGCCTAACATCTCTTTTTTGATGAAGAGGAAAAACACCTTACAATCTGGAAAACTCACAACTACACACACATTTGCTAGACATCAATTAAACAACTCAAAACAATTCTTGTAGCAACACAAATTTGCATGAAATGACTTCAATTTTCTCATTCAAACTCTCATATTTACATAGAAATTAATACCAAACTGAAATTACATTTTTACAGCCATATGGGCTGATTCAAACCATCTAAAATCTGATATAAATAAGAAAAATAACAACAAAAATCAAATACAAATTTATTTTCTTCAACTTAGCTTTACTAGATTCTAGCTCTTGTAACCTGCAAACTATGTGTGTGCAACCTTGCTGCAATAAAACCTCTAGACATCAATTAAACAACTCAAAACAATTCTTGTAACAACACAAATCTGCATGAAATGACTTCAATTTTCTCATTCAAACTCTCATGTTTTACATAGAAATTAATATCAAACTGAAATTACATTTTTGCAGACATATGGGCTGATTCAAACCATCCAAAATCTGATATAAATCAGAAAAATAACAACAAAAATCAAATACAAATTTATTTTCGTCAACTCAGCTTTACTAGATTCTAGCTCTTGTAACTTGCAAACTATATGTGTGCAACCTTGCTGCAATAAAACCTTTGTAACCCCATTTATATGCTACTGTAATTTCATCTTTAGACCTGCAAATTCATGGTGTTTTGGTATTCTCTCCAATTGCTACATCCCAAGCCTTTCTCTTCAAATTTCTGGCATCAAGACCCCCTCAAAATTGCTAAAAATCAAGCCTTTTCAAGAAAAGAATTCCATCATTTTCTGTAACTCCTAAATGCTATGCGCAATCCAAAAAGATGCTCTACTAGAAATATTAAATGATAAAAGCAACTTTGAACCCACTTTTAAAAATTTCCAATTCAATCTAAGATAAATTGATTTTTCCACTCCACTCCACTAGACCCAGAATAGAAAAAGCTATCATCACAATCTTTGACACCCAACTTTTTGAATGATTTTATGAGGTGAAATAAAATAATTCATAAAAACTTGTAACCTCCCAAAAATTCAAACCCAATTCTACTTTTTTTTATTTTTCTAATTTTTCAAATTTTCCAAGTCACCTCCACCATTATGTCCCACTCAAAATTTGCAATACAAAATAATACTAGTAATTTAATATAAATTATTTAAGCCTTAATATTGTATTTTATTCATATAATAATATTATTCCACAAAACAAAAATAATAAAATTAAATACTTTTTTTTTTGTTGATGTTGATTGCTCTTACACCCCAGGATGCTCTTGCATCATTTTTAAAGAAATTGTATACATAAGAGAGGAGTATAATGGAAAATATAATACAAGTGCTTGATAATAATATGGAATTATTAATTTTGTTATTATATTTCAATTGCACCTTCCCTTGTTGTAGGTGCTCAAAACCTAACCAAACTAGACCTAGCTAGTGGAGAAGGGAGGTTGTGTTGTTGTAAGCAACCCACATAACCTCTATAGAGTTTTAAAAATACTTGTAGTAAAATATGTTGGAATATTAAGGTTTACCTTAATAAATTCACCTTAGTGACTTTTTTTTTAATTTTTGTTATAAAATAATTATTTGTATTCTTGTAAGTTGGTAGTTCATGAAGTTATATTTGAAAGGATTTATAAAAGCCATATTGTAAAAAATATAAAATAAACTCAATGATATGATTATTATTTGTGATTTTTTTATTGTACAAATGTAGATGTGATCTTTCCATTTGTTGGTATTCATGAGATTGTAATATGTTTTGCACTAGATAATGAAATCATTGGGTGGCTGTGGTTTTGTGGATGTAGCCCATATTGGGTGAACCACATTAAATTCTCTATGTTGTCTTGTTTCTGCTATAATTTTCTATGTGTTTTATTTCTCTATTTTATTGTTCAAATATGCATTTAATTGTTAGATATCTGCCTTCTAACCTTAACACCATGATGGTATCAAAGCCATAAAAAATTGATGTAGGAAAATATTTGCATTAGTGAAAACATACAACAATCATGAAATAACCATAGTGGAAAATAAAATTTGAAAGAAAAAAACACAAAGAATGGAAGTTTGTGAGATTACTACCACTAATAAAAATGAGTTTATAAAAATATTTGTCTTCAAAAAGGTAGTTTGGGAAGTTATATTTGGAAAAGATTTATAAAATCCATATTGTAATACTTTCAAAAATGAACTCAAAGATAAGATTATTATAAATTTGCTTTACTTATGATGCAAATGTAGATGTGATTTTTCCATTAAAATTGTTCAACTGCATGTGAAAAGTATTATTATGTTGGCAGGTACAATAAT
>VDFB02025794.1:0-19895 GCA_007258455.2 Sequoia sempervirens
AGACCTTTTTGATTGTGCCTTGTCGGCAAGACCTATCCGTTCGCTAAGACCTCCTGGCAGGGAGATAACCCTATGGCGATATAAGAACCCCCTCGTGCCGGGCTTTCTGTTGGTAAGACTCCACCCGTTCGCTGAGACATCCTACCACACACAAACAGCTACCCCGAAGCCACCTTTGTCACCATAACTTTCCTCTCATCAGTGAGACATTACGCCGAATGCCCATGCTTTCTTTGAAGACATCCTTGTCGGTGTGAGACAAAGCAGTCGGGGAGACCTTTCGCCGAAGACCTAACTCTCACCGAAAGGACTCGTTTGTTTTGCTAGTTAGTGGGACATCAGGCTTTCGCCAAGACTCTACCCCAAACTCAATATTTCCTGTCAAAGTGTATGCCCGGTGATGCTATAGTTGGTGAGACCTGAAGACCTCGCTGTGACCCTTTTATGAAAGAAACCCCTCATGTCGATAGGAATTTCCACGTGGTTGGGATGATGACCCTTGTCTTGCCGACAAAGCCTGCATGTAACTTTTGATCGGTGTGACATCTTCGGGGTCTTACCGATAGGCAACACACACACACACACATATATATAAATATATTCATAGAAAGTGCCAGTAGTCGACCAGACATGAGCAAGGTCTTGCCGACTTTCATTTGCAAGGAGAAATATGACCAACTGTCTTGAGGAAAGCCCAACAAGTGGATCATGTGTGGCCTCTTCCTACAAAATAGATGCTTCCATTAGTCATCAGAAGGATATAAGATACATTTTCATAAGGTATGCTTGGACTTGTGATTACTTCAATGAATATTTAACAAGAAAGGAACCAAATTAAGCCAAAACAGAGCCAAAGTTTAAACAAAACCAAAAGAGAAACTGAAGCAAAAAATAGAAGCAACCCAAGAGCAAGGAAAATCAAACAAAACAAAGAAACCAAAAGAGAAGGGGGACCCATTTTGATCCAGACCAAAGTGGGGTGGTTATGCAAGGCATAACAGGACTCATTCGCTATCCTGGGTGAATTAGTCTCAGTTTTGGGTTTTTCTGCACAAAAGTTGTTTTCTGTCAATCGGGAACCAGGATCTGCATCTAACTCAAAAATGCATCTTAGGAGGGACTCATTCTTCATGCATGGCAAATCAGTCCACTTTCAAATTTCTACAACTTCAAATCTTTGTCCTGCACCTTGACACCTACACAACTTCTAACAGAAACCCAACTCGAGATCTTAGAAAATTCCTACAAAACAATTTAAAATTGTTTTTCTAATGGGGGGTTTTCCTTGGTCAAACCCCTAGTTGGGTAATTAAACATTGAATGGAGAAAAAATTGCATAAAACCCTAGCCTTAGATGTGTTAAAGACTAGAAAAGTCTGAAATATGATAAAAGCCCTATTCTATTGTGCTAGAATAAGAAATACAAATATGATTTGTGTGATGCAAGATAGCAACCCTAAAAAACTTACAACATGTATCAAATGGAAATAAAATGACATGCAAATGAAAAATAAACAAAATGCAAGCCTTAATTTGAAGATAGAGTGAAAATGGAAGATGGAATCACTTTGAAACTATGTCTTTAGGTGTAATTTGATGGCTAGTTGCATCTCCTCAACCTAGATTTCTTCATGATTCACCATAGGCAGCCATCATCAACCCTTTGCAATGTTGAATCTTGACCTAAAGAGTGAGCTTCAAGACTTGCAAAAACCCTAGTTTGTTGCCCTAAAACTTCAACTTTTGCTATTGAGACTTGTTGTAGAAGTCTTGACTTAGAAATTGCTTTTGTAAAAATGATAAAAAGATGTGTAAAATGACTCAAAATGAGTATTTATAAGCAACAACACCTAATTTTCCCTTTATTTAGACCTAAGAGGCTGACATTCACTGGAAATTTAAGTTAAATTAATCAAATTCCCGCTCAAAATTGAATTTTCCCTCAAAAGGGACTCATTCGCCACCCTTGGTGAATGGGTCCCACTAGAGGGGACTCATTGCCCAAGGTGGCGAATGGGTTCTACTACTAATTTTTGAAGGTGGGTTTTCAAGATATGAAAGAATTAAGTGTTGTTTGTTGGGTTTTAGGTGATTTCTTAGGTGAAATAAGCCTCTAGATAAAAAATAATGGGTCTTAGTGGCCTATAAATGCTGTTTTGAAGGATAAATGATGTAAAGGGACTCAAAATTGTGTCAAATTACACGTGAAATTATCTCTTTTGTCAAGAGGGTCCAATTTTCTACGGTGCAAAGTGTATGTTGGAATGCTCCACACTCCACTGAGGATGAATATTTTGAGATGCAGATTTGTGGTAGTGTTTACAAATGTTAGTAGTGTGTACATTCCAAGTGGCAAGTGTTTTTGTGGTCCATGTGATGAGTTGTGAGTGAACAGTTGGTTCTTTTGTTGGTACTTCACCAATGGTGCTAACCTAAATTTTTTGGGTTGTGCGAAGTTGAATTATGTATGGAACGGTATCATAGGAGTGATTATGGCTCATATCGACCTATTTTGGTGATGTATACACTTTGGTTCCTTTTGCAAGGTGTGTGTGTTGATGTTTTGGGCCAATAGGTTATGTGGTGCACAGTACATCTATTAGGCCGACATGATTGATGTTTTGGTTAGTTGAAATATATATATATATATATATATATATATATATATATATATATATATATATAACACTTATATATATATATATATATATATATATATATATATATATATATATATATATATATATATATATATATACTATATATATATATATAAGGTGTTACAGGTGTGCCCATGGTCTCCTTGTGTTGTCGCGACGGTGCTTGGAGTTAAGTGATAAGGCAATTGCACTCCCATGGGATTAGGTTCGCTTGGGTTGCTCAGGACATTAATAAATTAGATCTTTTTGTATCATATCTTGGGTCATGGGTTCAAATCCATCGCTTGCATTAGGGGGTTGTTGCAAGGTGTGCACCCTTGGTCTCCTTGTGTTATGCAACACAACACTTGGGTTCATGACTTGGATTAATCACTTCTCATGGATTCATTAACTCTAGCAATTGTATCAAGCATTAATAGGTTGATATTTTGGTGCAATGACAACTATTTGTGAAATATAAGGTTGATTCATTGTGTGAGTGTGGTGAATAGAGTGTGTAGAGTGTGTTCATGAGATTTTATGCAGAGAAGTGCAAATTGTAGTTGAGGCAAAGTATGAAGTGTGTTAAATCAATTTTATGAGCTTCAATAGAACTATATCTTCAACATAGGTTAGATGCATTGGTAGCAATTCATTTGTCAGTGAGTCGTGCCCTTTCTTTGATCTTTCTCTATTTTGGGTAGTGAGCCCTTTGGTAGTGAGCCATCAACAATGATCCTTTCTCCTTTTGGGAAGTGAGTCCTTGGACAATGAGTCCACCATTCTGTATCAAACATTGTAATCAATTATAATATATCGTGAGCTAATCCTCATCATGGTTTTTCCCTTTTTGGGTTTTCCATGTAAATTTGGTGTTCTTGTGTTCTTTGATGTGATGCATGCTTTCTATGTTCCTTTCCATTATTGCAAGTTTAATATGATGCATTGAATGAATGTTTAAAGTTGATGAAGTTAATGAATTTTAGTGAATACTAATTCACCACCCCTTCTCAGAATTTTGGGTGTTCAACACTTCTAATCCTAGGAAAATTAGGATAAGAACACACACATTCTATTTATCATTTTCAAAACATTATCTATTGTGGTGGTTTGAAAAATAAAATAGAGGCTTGACCTAAGGACAATCTCCTAAATAATCGGGCAAAAAATTATTTGTTTAGTTTAGCTACAAATTTCTCTTAGAGGAGATATCCAACCATGAGTATGTTGATGTCTCTCTTCTTTTTTCATTTTATTATTTTCATTTGAATATGTTAATTCAACCTTTATCATTTATATTCCTATTATTATTGGAGATCTTGCTAATAGTTTCTATTTCTATTTAAATATAGATTAGGCATGCATTTTGAAAAAGATTTAGATACTAGACATCTTTTCCATATGGACCAAAATGCCCCCAATAGACATCCATTTGAAAATTTGGCATCCTAAGTAAATACCTCCAAATTTTATTTCCAGGTTTTTTTTCTTCATACTTATAGTTATGCGATTCACTTATTAATTTTATAAATTAATATTTGTATGCTTGTAATAGATTCCTTTCATTTGTGTTTTAACTTGTAGATAGATTAGTATTACATTAGGTTCCCTTACCATAAGGGTCAATTAATCTTCATATATGTTCAATGAAATTATTTAACAATGGATACTAATATTTCTTAAGTTAAGTCAAATTTTAAAAACTATCCCCAAAATCAATGAGTATTATAAGAGAAAAATGTTGCTGCTATTATATAAAAAATATCAAATAGGATTTAAAAGATAACATATATAGTACACAACTTCTTAAACATAATTATTATCAATAAAAAATACATATTACAATTTAATTATTTTATCTTACAAATTTTTAAATAAAATATTTTTCAATTCAAATAATTAGAAATACATATTATAAATATTTCAATAAATAACTATACATATATTGATAACTAGATATAATGTAAATGAATTATAAAAACAACCTAGAGTTTCTAATTAGTTAATATACTATAGGTATTCATAATAAAAGAATTAGTTTGTAATGTTTTTCACATAAAAAAATTTGTATTAGAAAATATCGTAAAAAAATAAAAATTATATGTGCTCCTTTTAAATTCATAATTTTTCTTTTTCAAAAGATTTAAAAAATTAAATCTTTAAGATTTTTTTTTGTTCTTGAGACTATTTTTAATGGTTTTGTATTACATTTTACCTTTCTAAAGTTGAAACTTTTTTTATTTTAATACTTATCCATTGCACCTATGTTTTAGTTGTATAGACAAATAAATAGCTTCCAAGGGCTTAAGGCTTGCCTCATAATCTTAGTTCAAGACTTTGATTCATAATATTAGTTGGAAATTAATATTTAAAATCTCATAAATTTTATAGATGGAGGAGTCTTTTGATGATTTTTTTTTAAAATTATGTAGTTTTTGAGTTCTATGTAGTAATGCATTAAAAAATAGAGTAGCGAAGTTCCTACCTAAATGTGCAAGAATAGTCTTGTTTTTATTTGTTGTGTCTGTTATGTTTTAGCAGATAGAATCAAAATTTTCAAGAAATCAATTAGTTTGTCATAACCACAGAGAATCATATAAATTTAGCTTTCCATAATCAATAGTGCTGAAGCATGATATAATTGAATTTCAACAAAAAAATCCTGCTAAAATAAGCTTATGATGTCCAAGCATAACAATCCACTCAAGAACAAAGTTAACTAATTCTAGATATAAAAGAAGAAAGAAAGAAAGAAATCATATTGATGTCTACAAAAGAAAGGCATATAATCAACAAGGAAACAAAAATGGTAGAGTTTCAATTGGGGTCATCATCATGCAAATCTCTCTTGCCTTGCCACTAGACAATGAGCCACTAGTTTGGGAAACCAAAGATAAAAAATCTATTTTTTGGAATTCAGTTTAACAAAATCATCTACACTTTCCATCACTTTTACTTAAGTTAGTTTAGCATAGCCAGCAGGACAAGGTGGGCTAACCAGAATGATATTAAAGGCTACATATGCCATAGCCTGCACATAAGGGCATGCTTGGAATTTGAAATTTATCTTGTTATTGAGTCAAGGAACCTAGTATTCAAATTCAATTCAACACATATTTAAAACTGACTAATTGGTCATTATTAATGATCATGAGCAATTGTTCTACAACACAAACTAACATTGAAATTTAAAATTATAGAATTAAAATATATGTGTTAAATATGTATAAAAATTAATTATAGTATTGATATTGATATCAGGTATAAATTATTCATGAAATGTTTAAAAATAAAATTATTCATTTATGAAATAATATATTTTTAATACAAGATACATTTTCCAAAAAAATGACAATACTAATTTTTCTTTTATTCTTAGTGGAAATTTGATAGAAAAACAAATATAAAAGTAAAATAATACAATTTAATTTCTCTTGCATGGTTGACTTACAAATTTATTTATAATAATAAATTAAAATTTGGGAGGTTTAAATTTCAAATTTGAAAAACAATAAATCTAAGTATATGATTAGAATTTTTGTTTCCTTAAGTTTTTAAGTGTTTTTTTCTATAACAAATATAGTGAATATTTATTTTTCTTTCTTAATAAAAATTTCACACTATTAATTGAGTTTATTCTAGTTGTTATTTTCAAATTATATTTATTTATTTATTTTCTTAAAAATGAATATTATTAGTAGTATTTTATTTCAAGGTGGCTATTTAAAATTAGCTAAAATTCATATGATTAATTGTAAAATAATATTTAATTTATTCCAAATAATAATAATCATTGGTATTAGTTTTAAGATAGTATTTAATAATAATGATTTTTAAGTATAAATTTATGAATTTATTAATTAAAATTATATTGGAAACTAGTTTGAATTTTATAATTCATTTAATCTTTTACAATAACTAAGATGAATTAAATTAATAACTAGGAAACGATCACTAAGTGTCTAGAATTGATGAATTTATTTGAAAGAGAAATTTTGAAATATTAATATTTAATTGGCATAGTACAACTTAGTTTATTAGAAATATATTTTTTTAGAAGTTTATAAGATTAGTTTTTTTTAGTTTGATTCATTCAATTATTTCTCAAATGTTTTGAATACGTGCATTTTCAAAAATAATTAACATTAGTTAAATTTATATTTGGAAAAGCAATTCTTAAAGATAATTTATTTTCAAATAAATTAGTAATTATTAAATTTATATTATTAATTTAAAAAAATAAAAATATCTGTTTAAAAAAGTTGAGTTAAAATTCATTTTACAATTTAATAATCTTTCTATATATAATCGCCGACCCTAATTTTTATACTATTTCATTTATTCTTTAACCACCGCCATTTCAAAAACCCACTCATAAAAATAAAACTTACTACCCCACTTAACATAATTAATTATGATTTTCTAGTTGATATAATGGCTTCCACCAGATTGAAATTGTTCGTTTGCCGAATTATTTCATGTAACTTGTAAATCATGGGAGAGATAAGAAAGGGAAGACTGATGTAACATATGGTTTACTTTAGGATTGTATGATTTGACTCAAGACTGATGTTAAGTGGAAAGTAGAGGCTATACGTAATTGACGGTCATGTTAGGTGGGATCCTTTCCAAACATTTCAAAGTGGTATAATAACTTCTCCATGTGCATAGCGTCAACATGTTACTCCTTTTAAAATGTTCAATGTCTCCCACTGAAAAAACATTAATTTCTAAATATTTTTATTCAGCGTTAAAAATTGATGGTTGATTTTATCTGTGATGTAATTTTTTATTATTAAAGTTGTTTTTCCAAATCATTTATTTTTATGATAGAAATTAAAATTTAAATTGGTGATATATTTTTGTCATATCACTTCATGCAAAGGGATTTTCAAATCTATATTTATTGTAGAGGATTTTTTAGGTATTTTTTAGTTTCAATATTAGTGCTAGTGGCAACCTTTGGGGCTTCAACCAATGACAAGGTTAAGAATGTGGTTGCAATTCTAATAGAATTTCTTTACCCTCCCATTGAAATCTTTTAAGTTGGCTGGCAAAGATATTCAAAGACACCACTTCCAATAAATATTTTATCTTTTTTAAGAGTTTAATTTTGTATTTCAATTTCATACCACTTCTTTGTGAGAGGGTGCTAAGTGCTCTTGCAACCTTCCTTGCCTAGTAAAAGAAGGGGAGTTTGTTCGCAACACATGACAAATGCAATTTGGGGAGTTTACTCCCAATAAGCAAAGTAAATTTTTATAGAGCAATTATTCTCAACTTCAGAACTTGGACTTTAAGAATACACATTTAGATCCTTTTTTTTAAGAACTATTACTCTTGGAATGTAAAGAATTTTTAGACCCACCCTGTAAGTATTCTATGTTGGATTTTTAATAGATGTTTACTTATATTGATATTCTCAAATTACAAAAGATCAAGATTGTTGATTTTTTACTTTCTTCAATTTGTTGTGTCACATGACTAGAAAATTTCTTCCTCAATACTAATCATGAGAAAGGAAGTCGTGGAGTGGTGATATTTGTGGATAAAAGAACAATAGTGAGTGCTAGTTTTAGAAAAATAAAAAATGTTGCCAAAAGTCACTTTAAAATTGTTAGATTTTGTTCAAAGGGGTTTTAATTGAAACACCTTTTGATTGAACCTAATCAATGAATGCATGACACCTTGTTGGAGGGCATATTTTTGATTGAATATGTTTCAATTATACTTCCTTCAATTGAACCATCTTGAAGGTTTTACTATTAAATGTGGGATTGACTAGTTGCTTTGGCGTTTCTACCCATGAACTCGATGAGAGACCTCCTTTCATGTCGAGTCTTTTGCTTCTTTTTATGTGATGTTTCTAGGTATTCTTTATTTTTCTCATTTATTTTTTTTTTCATATTTAAAAAATATTTTATAATTTATTTAATTTTTTTCTATTTAAAAAAATCATTTATTATTTTTATTTCTAGTTAAATTTATGAATATATATATATTTTTGATCGGTAATAAGATTGTATTTTTATCAATTCTAGGATTTGTCCTGCTCCGAAGCAGGGATGGTGACATGGGGCACTATCTCCCCATGGAAAGGACTCCAACAAAAAACTAATTTTTCAGAACAAACATACTAAACCCTCACAAAGACAACAAACATTTCAAATGCGTCCTTTATGTTTGGTTCCTCCCTTCGTCTGTGACCGGAGGACCATGTCAAAGGTTTCCTTTTTTCCTTTCTTTTCTCTCTTCCCCTTCACAACTTGCCATCCTTCCTCCATCCTTGCAACCTTCTTTAGCCATTCCATAGATGTGTCGTGTTGTGACCTAGCTTCTTCAAGAGATCCACCTACAAATTGTCCACATTGACCCTCTAAGGTGCCCTTCACCTTTTCCATTCCATGGACTCTTGTCGACCCTGATCTTTCCCTACGCTCTGGGGTTTTAGCACCCCCATGACTTTGTTCAACCAAAGCTTCATCCACCTATGTTGCATCGACATCACTCAAAGTAGGCCCCTCTATTTTTCCTATCCCTCCCCCATGCTTTGGGTCCCCATTCAGTTGCCGTGGTTCCGAGTTACTCACAACCTGAGAATAACTCTTTCCTTTCTCTTCCTTCTTCTCACCTTGTTTCTCCACCATGTAATGTCGATGTGACACATCCTTCCACCAAGTCGCTGGTTTGGGCACCCAGGGCTTTGCACATTGTACATCCTTATGCCCAGTTTGGGAGCATCTTCTGTAATGGAAAGAAATACCTTCATAGCCTAACGACTGCCTCCAACATCCTTTGGAGGTGTTGATTGAAATCTCTTTTGGGAGAGTCTTTGTAACTTCCATTTCCACTAAAATCTGGGCATATGTGGAGTGCATAAGATTTGAGGAATCATCATCAATCATCAAAAATTTCCCTAAGGAGTTTCCTATAGCCTCCAAACAGGAATCAAACCATAGGTGAAGAGGAAAGTTTGGTAGTCTCACCCACAATGGAACTTTCTCAAATTTCTCAGTTACAGGATTAAAAGCTGGGTGCCATGGTTTGAGAGAAAGAGAAAACTTTTCCTCCAAATTCCAAAAATAGTCACACAAAATTTTGTTTTTGTCCTTCACAGATTCAAAGATAACAATAAAAAAACCTCTCGAAATTGGGTAGATTTGAATACAACCATCTACCGCAGGTTCCTAATGTTCAAAGATCCATTTATGGAGGTCACATAAACGGGGCCAAAACCCCCTAAAATTCCCAATCAATCCTAATTATGAGAAAACTTTAACATTGTGGTTTACCTCATTTTCAAGCTCGACCTGCAATGATACCGATTGTGGGAAGGCCTTCTCTATTTTCCCTAGCTGAGATTCGTCGGCGCCATCATTTCTGTGACATTCAACCCCCATGTCTCCTTCGTTTCCCTTGATCTTGTTTGCTTCCATCCATTATCTTCTGCATTCACCTCTGAGGCTCTGCGCATTGACTAGTTTTCCATCGACACACCTAGCCCTATTGAAACCCTAGCTCTCGCTGCCAACGACTCCATTTGATTAGGGATTTTAAAAAATAATGAAATATATGCAATTAATAAAATAATATAATACATAAATTCATTAAATCAAAATATATAAAATTGCTACAACTATAAAACTATAAAATTAATAAAATTAATAAAATTAATAAAATTATCAAATTAATGGCCTTCCTCTTTGGGTTTAAGATAATTGGCAACCTTTAATTGAGGGGTCTATGGAGATTTACCCATATGCCATAGGGTTTTTGTGGTTGTTTTTCACTTTGCCTCTTTTAGGGATGCAGTGTTTGGATGGGCACAACTAGATATAGGCTAAAAATGCTCTAATGCTAAAAATTTATTTATTTTAGCACAACTTCACCACTAGATCTCTTTATGTCATGTGAGTTTTGGTTAGGTTTCTTGTCCTTCCACTCTATTTTTCGCGTGACTCCTACTACAAGGCTATTGACATTATGTTTGGGCACCTTTTAAAGGTTGACTAAGCCACTATGGTTTATTGCACACTAATTTTGAACATATTTTGGTGGAAATTGATATTTCCAAGGATATTTTGGCTAAAATTGTACTATAGGTGGAGGATCAACATTGTGTCTAACTATCCAATTATGAAAGACCTTCTTACCACTATCATTGGTGCTTTACTACTAGCCACATGGCTTTGAATTATCCTCATTCCTAATGCAAGGTTGTTTGCATTTCTTTTAAGTGGTGAGATGCTCTCTCACACCATATTATCATTTAGGAACCTTTCCTTGTTGATGAAGCCCTACTTGGTTACTTAAGAATTCCTTTGAAGCTCGAGGCATGTACTACCCTTGAGCCAATGTCAAATTGTTTAGAGTCATGAAGCCCCCTTATGTGCCTTTCATGGTTTCTCCCTCTTCTTATGATTCATTGCCTTTGATTTCCATATGGGTGCTTTTAGAATATACATCTATTTAACACATTTGAACATAAATAAAATGATAAGGAAATATTTAAGTGGTCCTTATAGTAGGAGTCTTGGATGAAAGTCAAGGTTTAATTTCTTGCCAATATAAAAGTGAAGTGTACGCAAACTTAGGTAGATCGTCTCTTTAAATAAATATGTTTATTTTGACTATCTTTTCATTACAAAAACACTTACTCCTCCCTTGTGTCTCTTTATATTTAATTTACATTTGTAGCTAAATTATGATTTTTCTCTCCCTTGTTTTATTCAAATCAACAAGAGAGTTATGAATCTTATTTAATGTGTGTTTCATTTCCTTGTTTTCTTTTAAACTCAAGTCAATATGATTAGATCTTGAGAACTTTTTACATTTTATTTAAATTTGACTATGCATTTGTATGTGTAATAGATTTCATTAGACGAGGGTAAACTATATATTTATGTTTATGTACATGTATATTGGTGTTTTAGTAACATAATTTATTGGTATTACTAGGAATCTTAGGGAGAAATTATGAGAAGAGTTTAAATAATTGAAATGTTGCATATGAACACACTTTATGATGGTAAGTTGTTGAGTTTAGATGTCCGATGGAATATGTTCAATTCCTTTAGAAAATATAAATAAAATTTCTTAATTATAATCTCACTAACTTTAATTAATACAAAAAAAAAATGACATATTTTAATGCTCATTATTATTAATATAAAATAATCATTACTATAAAATGTTTACATTTATATATGATAAAGACCCTTTACAAAATTAAAAATATAAAATATTTAACTAATCATAATGTAAATGAATTATAAAACAAGACTAAATAAATTCTATTACATCATTTTATAAAAACAAAAACTAATGAACCTAGATAAGACTACTTAAAAACAGCATAAAAAATTAAAGTGTAACATAATGAGTTGTCAAATTCAAGTATTATCATAATGATCGTTAAAAAAATTCTATTACATCATTTTATAAAAACAAAAACTAATGAACATAGATAAGACTACTTAAAAACAGCATAAAAAAAATAAAGTGTAACATAATGAGTTGTCAAATTCAAGTATTATTCATAGTTTGCGGAATGTTTTACCTAAGTGGCAAATCATGGGACAAAACCCAAAAATGATAGAATATACATATTGTTTCCATGATTTGAGTGAGATTGATGGTAAGTAGAAAGTAGAGGCTATCCTTACATCACGGTCATATTAGCGGCAACCCTTTTCAAATATTTTGGCGGGTGTTCCACCTTCAACATGGTAGAATGAGTGCTGCAACTTTCCTTAACAATAGATTGGCATTATGACTTATTCAAGTACATTGTGTCAACATGTTACCCCTCTTTTTTTTTATGTTCAATGTCTCTGTCTAGACTAAAAAATATTCGGATCAAACTTTGTATGTGTTATTAGTTTGTAGGCAATTTTTAAATGTTTTTATTTAGGGTTTAAATTTGGTAGGTCAATTTTATCTATCAAATAACTTTTGTACTTAATTATTTCATGCTATTCTTCAAGATAATATTTTATGTATTTGTTTTCACGGTAAAAATCAAGGAGTTATTTTAGAGTTATTCAAATGTAGTAAGTTTTTTATTGTACATGGTTTATAGGTTTCTTCATCTCAAAGGTGGTTTGGTTTCTTATCTCTATAATAGTTTATGAATTTAACATTTTTATTGTTGATGTTAAATCTATTGGTTTTAGAGTATATCAAGATGGTCTTATCATTGATAAAACCTAGGAAATTCATTTCTAAATTGTTCCATGATGTAAGTCTTTTGGGTCCCTACTACTTATGGTTCTTTGTACTATTGTTTTAACATTACATGTAAGAGGTTAGAGCAATTTACTCTTAAATGATGTTTTGTAGAGAAAATTACTTCTAAAAGCATGCCTAGAAGCTAGGTTAGAATTTAAATGTGTCCCTTATGATGTTACTTTGGATGTAGTTTAGAACTTAACCAAGGGTTTTTTCTCTTCTACTTCACATAAACCAACAAATCCTTAAGCATGACCACTAGTACCTTTGTAGTTCTTTGCCTAATTTTCTCCATAGATTGGATTTTTTGAAATTTGACCAACAAACATCTAAGGTTCTATTATTGATTGAGATCCCTACTTTACCCTTGCCTTGCTAACCTTTCTAGATTGTATTATTTCCTCTTTTGGTAAGGTGTTATGTGTCGAGGAAAAAAAATATTTAGCTTGTCATTAGACACAAGTAGATGTAAAAGAAATCTCTTCCAAGACTATAAAGAATCCATTGAGATACAATTCGATGACATATGCCTTGCTTAACATGCTCTTTACAATCAATTTCCATATACTTTCTTCAAGTATCAAAAACATATATACATATATGTATATATGTATATATATATACATATAAATATATATGTATATATAATTTATATATATACACACACACATATACATTATATATACATACATATATACATATATATATATACACACACACACACACACACATATATATATATATATATTGAAAAATATGCCTCAACTTGCTGGCTTGAACCTCTCTTAAAGACTTGACGTTTTTACCTTTGTTGGCCTTCATTGTTGGACTATCGTCAAATTCCAAAACCTTGAAACTTAAGTCACGGGGTTATGAAAGATCATAACTTGGCGACTTTAAGCTGGTCATAGGATCGTTGAATTTTTGAACTTTGGAACATATGTTGCAGGGTTCGTGAGTTCCATAACCTCCTGACATGGCGATCTCCTTGTTGTCGCAAGTTTCAGGAATATCCTAACCTTTGACTGAAGGTTCTGAAGTCCGAGTTTCTCTTGACTTGGCGATCCCTTTTGTTGTTGGTGTGACAGTCTCTTCGACAAAGGTTGTCATGCCGATGACCTATGGTGGGACCCGTTTTGGTGAGGTGTATATGCAGATGGTGATTATCGATTGGATGATCCTGCAATTCACATCCTTGTTGTGAATTGCGTGGTAGCCATATGTGTGAACGCGAGTGGCTTGCCTGGTAACCAACATTGGAACAACTACTCCAGCGATAAATTAGATGAAGATTTGATCTTCATGATGGTGACACGGTTTAGAAAGGTGATCGAGATCAAATTAGATCGGATGTACAACATGACGCATTGAATGTAAATTCAAATTCTTTGTATCAAAATTAAATGGCGTGTGGCTCAATTTTTAGTGAGTAGTTGAATGGTTTTACATTGTATGCTTGTACGAGCATTAGACAAAGTGAGGCAAATGAAAATATATGAGTGAGGTCGACCAAGGGATTGAATTGTTGCTGTGAGTTAACATCTAAGAGTGAAGTCTATAACTCTGTATGTAATCTATTTACTGAAATACAAAGTTACTTTACTTGGTGTGTGGGTTTTTCTCTAGTAAGGGTTTCCCACATAAAATCTAAGTGGTATCTGCGGTAATAGATTTTTTGTCTATTCTTTGTTTTGTGAATGTGCATCTCAAATGAATGAAACTTGTTAAATCATGTTTTTTCTACACTTCTCTCCTGAGGATTTTGCATTAGGAAGGAATTTGTACCACTACTTTCCTTACAATTGGTATCAAAGCCTCGCTAGTTGTGTTATCCTTGTGAGTAGGGCTAGTTTTTGTGCTAATCCTGTACAGTGAGGGTCTTGCAAAATAAGAACTGATTGTCTTGTTTATAGTTTGAGATGGCAAGTACATTAGGTAGAGTAGAAATTGAAAAGTTCAATGGCGGTAATTTTGAGTTGTGGAAACTCAAAATGGAAGACTTGTTGGTGGATAGAGACCTTTGGATTGTTGTGTAGATGGAACTATGCCACAAGGTATGAAGCAAGAAGATTGGGACCTCACAGATAGAAAAGCTAGAGGGTTGATAAGACTTTGTCTGGCCAATTTTGTAGTCCTAAATGTCCATGAGAAGAATGCATCTTCATTATGGAAGAAACTTGGTGACATTTATAAGGGAAAGTCTTTGGTGAATAAGTTATTCCTGAGGAAGAATTTGTACTCCTTGAAGATGGAAGAAGGTGCATCTGTAGTAGACCATTTGAATTCATTTAATATGATTGTAGTTGGTGTCTATGGGTGTGAAGATAGAGGAGGAGGATTGTTGTATGCTTTTGTTATGTTCTTTACCTCACACTTGGGATCATTTAGTAATGGCCATTGGAAGTACAACCACTACCTTCAGGATGGAAGATGTGCTTGCTTCGTTATTTTCAAAAGAAATATGGAGGAAGTCTTCTAAAATGGCCAAGGAGGTTCTTGTTGTTTGGGGTAGATCAAAGAAGAGAGGAAAGAAGAAAGACAAGTCTAAATCAAAATCTAAGAGATTAAAGTCTCTTGGTAAGAAGTCAAGATGAGAGTAAGTGTTGTAAATGAGATTGAGTCATATCGAAGAAAGTTGTAAGGAGGAGGAGGAGAAGAAGAAGAATAACTCTTCAAACAATGACTTTTCTCAGAGTGATGCAAATGCCTTCATTGCAGCCTTGGTGACTCAGGCATCAGATGATGTCTAGTTGATTGAATCAGGTGCATATTTTCACATTACATCTCACAGAGATTGGTTTACTAAGTATGAAAAGTATGCTGGTGGAAAGGTGTACTTGGAAAGTGATTCAACTCTTGAAATTGTTAGCCGTGGAAGAGTCAAAATTCAATTCCCTGATAGAAGAATCAAAGGGATTGATGGCGTATTACACATACCAGGTTTGGATTGTAACTTGCTTTCTATCAGTAAGTTGAATGATGTTGGCATGCAAGTTTCTTTCTCAAGTAGAGGTTGTAAGATGACTAGAGGCTCAATGGTGCTGGCTAAGGGTGCACACATAGGCACTCTGTACAAGCTAGATGCACGTCCTATTCAATGTAACAATGTCTCTATAAAGTCAAACAAAGTTGCTCATGTAGAGAAGGAGAATGAAGCTCCTTTGGGTGCAAATTCCTTGGAGGTGAAACTCCCAGCAGAGAAAACCATGCTATGGCATCATAGATTCGGTCACATAGGAGAGAAAGGCTTAAAAGCCTTGAAAAATAAAAATCTTGTTGAAGGGCTTGTTGACTATAACCTTGAGTTTTATTTTTGTGAACATTGTATTTATGGAAAGCAACACCATGTTTCATTTTATTCGAGTCCTCATAAATCTTCTAGAATATTGGATTATGTTCATTCTGATGTATTTGGTCCAGTGAATGTTCCTTCATTATCGAAGTCTAGATATTATGTTTCTTTTATTGACGATTATTCGAGAAGGGAATTTGTGTACTTTCTAAAGAGTAAATTAGAAGTGTTCAATTAGTTTAAAGAGTTTAAAAACTTGGTGGAAAATTAGATTGGAAGAAAAATTAAATGCTTGATGGATAATAGCGGTGAGTTCTATTCTGCAGATTTTGAAAGGTACTACAAAGACCATGGGATTAAAAGGCATAAAACTACGCCTTACACTCCACAACAGAATGGAGTTGCTGAAAGGTTAAACAAGATGCTAATGGAAAGAGTGAGAAGTATGTTGAGTAGTGATGGTATAGAGCAGAAGTTTTGGGTTGAGGCTGTGGCTACAACATGTTACTTGGTAAATCATTCACCTTGTTCGGATCTTGTTTACAAAACACCTTTGGAAGCATGGTCTGGTAAGAAGCCCTCTGACATATTCGCGGTCTTTGGTCAGAGGCATATGCATATGTCAATGAGAAGAGATCGTTGGAGAACAAGGCTGTCAAAATGTATCTTCATTGGCTATGATGTTGGTGTGAAAGGATACAAGATTTAGAATCCGTTATCGAGGAAGGTTTCGGGTGCCAAATGGCGTAATATTTCGTGGAGCTATTTTAGTAGTTGACCCGGCAATGAGGAAAAATGAAAGAGAAAAGAAAAATGATGTAGTTGAAATTCCTCAAACTCCAGATAAAGAGGAGCTACAAAGTGTACCTGAAACTGAGGAGAGTTCTGAAGAAGAAGAGCCACAACCTTAGCCTCAGCCTGTGAAGATCTCTACACATGAAAAGCGTCAACTTGATAAGTATGGATTCTCTATGTTGGATTCGAACTGTGCCTATGCTTTGATTACTAACATTGATGAGCCTAGGACTATGAAAGAGGCAATTAATATGTCTGATTCAAATTCTGCCAGCCATGAATGAGGAAATGGCATATTTGAGAATGAAACCTGGGATTTGGTACCTTTGCATGAAGGGCAAAAGCCTGTTGGCTGTAAATGGGTATTTAAGAAGAAGATTGGTTTGGATGGCAGTGTTGAAAATTATAAAGCTCGGTTGGTTGCAAAAGGCTATTCCCAGGTGGAGGGAATTGATTATGGAGAAATATTTTCTCTTGTAGCTAAGTTGACATATATCAGATTTCTTTTGTCACTTGCAGTAGTGTATGACTTAGAAATCAAACAGATGGATATGAAGACAACGTTTCTTCATGGAGAGTTGGAAGAAAAAATTTATATGTACTATCCTAAGCACTTCGTTGAAAAGGGTAAAGAAAGTCTGGTTTGCAAGTTGAAGAAATATCTATATGGTTTGAAGCAATCGCCTACAATGTGGTACCAAAAGTTTGACATCTTTTGTGTTGTCATTGGGATTTGTAAGATCAAAATATGATCATTGTGTGTATTACAAAACTAAAAATGATCGAGTTCTTATTATTTCCCTATATTTTGATGACATGTTATTCATAGGAAATAGTAAGACTATGATTTCTGATCTAAAATCTCAATTGTCTGCAAAGTTCGAAATGAAAGATCTTGGTGCAACAAGGTATATTATGGGGATGGAAATAAAAAAAGGATAGAGGAAGTAGAAAGCTTTGGCTCAGTTAGAGTAAGTATATCAACACTGTCCTAGAGAGATTTGGGATGACTGATTGCAAGCAGCTAGTTGTTCCAGTGTTGTAGGAACAAAGTCTGCCTCCCACCGAGATGGACGCATTACGATCAGGGTGCTGCATGCGCGCAGTTGGAAATTTAATGTATGCAATGGTATGTACAAGGCTAGAAATTGCCCAAGTAGTGGGAGTTTTTAGTCAGTTTATGGCTAATCCAAGAAGGTCGTATTGAGATGCTGTGAAGAGAATTTTCAGATATTTGAAGGGTAACTTGGAGTTTTCTTTGTGTTATCATGGCAACTCGGTGGGATCACATAGATCTCTTAGCATTTGTGGGTATGTGGATTCTGATTGGGAAAGGGACATTAACAACAGAAGATCCACTAGTGGATACATCTTCATGTTATTTGGTGGTGTAGTGAGTTGGATGAGCAAGCAACAAGCTGTAGTTGCTTTATCTACTACTGAGGTAGAGTATATATGGTAGCAACAAATTCCTGCAAAGAAGCTATTTGGCTTAGACATTTGTGTTTAGATATTGGGTTTAATGTAAGGCAGATTACTATTTGTTGTGACAATTAGAGTGCTATTTATTTGGTGAATAATCCCACTTTCCATGCCAAGACGAAGCATATTGATGTTCAGTATCATTTCGTTCGTGATATGGTGCAAGATGGAAAGGTTAATCTAGAAAAGGTGGATACTCTAGAGAATGTCGCTGATGCATTGACAAAGCCTGTGAGCACAAACAAGTATAGGTCCAGTGTGTTAGTTCAATGGGCCTTGGGGCCTATGACCTTCAATAACTTTGAGTTTAGAGGAAGCCAGTAAGTCTTCATCAAGTGGGAGCTTATTGGAAAATATGCCTCAACTTGATGGCTTGAACCTCTCTTAAAGACTTGATGTTTTTCCCTTTGTTGGCCTTCATTGTTGGACTATCGCCGAATTCTAGAACCTTGAAACTTAAGTCATGAGGTTCTGAAATATCATAACTTGGCGACTTTGAACATGTCACGGGATCGTTGAATTTTCAAACTTTGGAACATATGTCGTGGGGTTCATGAGTTCCATAACCTCCCAACATGGTGATCTCCTTGTTGTCGTGGGTTTCAGGAATATCCTAACCTCCAACTGAAGGTTCTGAAGTTTGGGTTTCTCTCGACTTGGTGATCCCTTTTGTTGTTGGTGTGACAATCTCTTCGACAAAGGTTGTCATGTCGATGACCTGTGGTGGGACCCATTTTGGTGACATGTATATGCAAATGGTGATTATCGATTGGATGATCATGCAATTCACATCCTTGTTGTGAATTGCGTGGCAACCATCTGTGTGAACGCGAGTGGCTCACCTGGTAATCGACATTGGAACAACTACTCCAACAAAAAATTAAATGAAGATTTGATCTTCATGATGGCAACACAATTTGCAAAGGTGATCGAGATCAAATCAGATTGGATGTACAACAGGATGCATTGAATGAAAATTCAAATTCTCTATATTGAAATTAAATGGCATGTGGCTCAATCAAGTGAGTAGTTGAATGGTTTTACATTGTATGCTTTTACGAGCATTGGACAAAGTGAGGCGAATGGAAATCTGTTAGTGAGGTCGACCAAGGGATTGGATTGTTGTTGTGAGTTAACATATGAGAGTGAAGTCTATAACTCTGTATGTAATCTATTTATTGAAATACAAAGTGACTTTACTTGGTGTGTGTGTTTTTCTCTCGTAAGGGTTTTCCCACGTAAATCTGGTATTATCTCTGTGTGTGATTTTTGTCTGTCCTTTTGTTCTGTGAATGTGCATCTCAAATGAATGTAACTTGTTAGATAAATATTTTTTCTGCACTTCTTTCCTAAGGATTTTGCATTAGGAAGGTGTTTCCGCATCGTTGATTTCCTTACAATATACATATACATATGTATATATATATGTATGTATGTATGTATACACATTTATATGT
>VDFB02025796.1:0-40231 GCA_007258455.2 Sequoia sempervirens
GGTGACCCCTAGGAACTTGACAACTTCTTCATTACAAATTCTACGACTAAAAAAAAAAAAAAGAGTTCTAAGTTGGTATCCATGACAAAATGGGGGCTATTTTGGGGAAAGAATCTCATTAATATTTTATTGTTATTTTGAATATGGAATGTGGGCTATTAAAAATTTGTGCCCCATTAGTGTTATATATTAAGGTACTCGGTTGCCTTTGAGACATCTTCTAATTTATTTAATCTATTTTTTCATAAGTTGAGTCTTGTGTTCAACTATAGGATTAAAAAATGAAAGCCCTTGGATTCTATAGATTAGATAATGAAACCCATTGGTTTCTTAGAAGTTAATGGATGAAAACTCTTAATTTCCTAAGGGAAAACTCACATAAAAGTTATATTTATATTTCAAAGCTTTGTTTGAATGTTAGAATATATTTAGGTATTTGGTATTTCTAGCAAGTTTGATATTTTTGAAGATTCAACATATTGTGGAAGTATATATTGTGTAATTATTGAAGTAACATTTTACATAGAGGATTTTTTACTCACATTTGTGTGTTATTCGTCAAAGCTTGAACATATTTATTTTACTTCTCAAATCCTTTTTTGCATCTCTATAGGCATTCTTAGTGGAAATAATATATAAAAACCATTATTCATCTATTGTATGATTTCACCTTGCCCTAATAAGATTTGGGTGATAAAAAGTTAGTAAATAATAATATTTACTTATCATCACTCTCACCTCACCCATACAAGATCTTGGTGATCATAAAGTGGTAAATGTTATATTGAAATTAGTTGAGGATATTACACTTGTGTTGGCAAGATAGAGCTACACTACTCCCATTATGTTAAAAACTCAAAAAGGTAGCCTAATGGAGGCCAATGGTGAAACCCTACAAAGGCACCAAAGGATAGAAACCAAAAAACACACCCCAAGTAAGACTAAATAAGATAATATCATTGCAAGTTAAATACAACATACAAGGATATATGTACCACATAAGATATGAATAGATCTAGATATATATAGGAAATGAGAAAGAGAGTGGAATTAAATATAACATACAAGATATATGAGAGAATTAAGAGAATACTAAGAGAGATTATTATAATATAGATATATCTATATTAATTGATTAATGATTGTATACCACAAGATAGTATAATTGAGATATAATAAATTATATTATATATGTGATGAATGTGGATATTCTTATATTTCAATTTATTTACACTAAAATTTAAATACATGCACTAATCTATAGTCTATCACATGTGATTTAATCATTCTCGTATCCCTCACATTCATCACTATCACAATAGAATTTAAGGAGATAATTAACGGAGGGCTTGGGAGATGGAGTGCTCAAACATGGTGTAGAAGCAAGGGTGCTCCACTATTTGAGCTTCTGACTTGAGTGTCATATTCTAAACTCAATCTATCAAACATTAGGGTTATTATAGTGAAGGGTTTGATGGATTAATGACCCCTACACTAAAACTAAAACCTCTAAATTTTAATTTAGAGTATCTATAAAAGTGTTTGTTTACAAAAGGATAAGATGATGAAAAATATAAGAGTTTCAAGAAAGAGAGAAGAATGTGTTCAAAATAAAATGATACACATAATTTTTTTAACAATTAACCATCAGGAAAATTGAAGTGCTCAAAGAAGAGTGGGAAAATCCTACATTATTTAACAAGATACCACTAACTAATGAAGTATTAAAGAAATATATATATCTTTGAAAATGAAGCAACATTTTGAAGAGGTGACTCCCTTAGACCAAGAGTCATTCCCCATGTCATTTAAGAGAATGATTATTTTTGAGACTATATTTAGTGGATTTTATTAGACAAAGGAAGAAGCAAAGAAAACAAAATTTGTTGTGTTGTGCAAAGAATTATTTGGTAAGGAGTTATTTCATACAAAGTTTCCTAGGGATAAAGTTGGATTAAGAAATTTAGTAAAATATAGACAAATTTTTAAGTGTGTTATACAATCCAAGAGGTTTCAAGAAAGAGAGTCTAAAGGATCAACCTGATAGAAAATAATGGAAGCTAAGAAAGTGAAGGATCAATCTAATTGAACAATGAAAAACCATAGATTCCTATCACTAATAAAATAGGAAAAAACCATATTGAGCTACCAATATTTGGTAAAGACACCAAGGAAACTATTTCAAGCATATATTATCTTGGATTCTACATGGAGAAGGAATGGAGTGAGAGAGAACCAAACAAAGTTATATGATTTTCTAGAAATAATTAGGGATGAGGCCCTCAAATAGTAAATAAAAGAGTAACCATAATATAATAAGAAATAGGCTAAGTTAAAAGAGATAAAATTAAGTAATTTTCAATCTCTAGAGGTCCCCTTTGAGAGTGTTAGAGTTACACAAAAGGGAGAAACTATAAAATAATTTGATAATGATTTAAAGAGTTCTTATAAGGTTGAAGGAACCACTCTCCGAGAAGTGAAGGAAAGAGTGGTTTGTATTCAAACTATGGTAGAATATTTAATGATTATTTAGATGCAATTGAATTGTCTTAAATAATATAAGCCCAACTTTGGAAGAGATAAGATAAGGAGAATAAAATTGAAGATATAGAAAAATTAAGATTGGAACTAGAATAAGTTTAAAAAAGGAAAACTTAGCAAAAGGAGATAATAATCAAGATATAACATCTATATAAAGAAAGAAGATTTAGTGTACCTATTTCTTAGAGGAAGGTTGCAGCCTATGGAATGAATGCCACATGTTAGAAGGAATTCAAATTGACACAACACTAAGATTTGATTTTGTAGAATCCCTAGGAAACTAAAGAATGCATATTACAGATTTTGTTGTGAATGGTATGGCCATGAAATAGATTCCTACCCATCCGCAATATTTCAAATAAAGGATGAAGAGGAACATGAACTTGTGTAATCATTGATGTAAAGATAGAGAACCTATGCACAAAGGAATGATAAGGGCCAAGGTTTTGGTAGAAATATCCTACCACATGTAGAACCATGGATATGTACAACTAAAGTGGAGGAAAAAATCCTACATGATAAATAAAATACAAGGAGCAACCCAAACCATGAGATGATAGACTATACACTAGTTATAGTAATGATTATGACAACAAAGGAGGATTCTACAAGAGAAGAGGTTGGGATTAGAGGAGAAGATATGAGGTCTTATTATTACAGATGTGGTGAAGGAAACCATTTTACAAATGAATGCAAGGAAGGGAAAAAAATTATGGATTTTTTGGTGATTCAACGTATGATTCATTTAGTTTTCCTCAAGCAATAGAATATTATAAGAATGGCTAAGCAACCAAAAATAGTGATGAATTATCTAGACCAAATGTAGTAAGAGGGGTTAAAGTAATTATGATAATACCTTATAAAACCCCCTTAAATGCACAAAGATATTAGAAAGCAGAGGTAGAAAATAAGAGAGAAAATATGATATGTTATAAATAGAAAAATAAGGTAGTGATAATCATAAGAGGGAGAATAGACATCACAAAGGATAAAATGATCATGGACAACTTGGAAAATGAAGACATAAAGGATTTTCCCATAACATGAAGACATGATTTCATTGTTGATAATGCTAAGAGAGATATTAGGGAAGAAAAAACAAAGGGAAGATGACTGCAAAGCATGATTCTTAGAAAATGAAGTCCTATTACTAAAATAATTGACCAATTTTATTGAAGAAGAAAATATCATAGACAAAATTAAATAATTCAATAAATTTTAGAATAAACATACAAAGGAAAATACAAGATAATAGATAAGAACAACTAAAGCCACAATAAAATGGTGAAAAAAACCCTATACTTATTGAGTTAAGAGTCCATGATAAATGGATGAAGAATGTATTGATAGACCTAGCAGTATATGTAAGAAAAATGTTAAGAAGGATTTATAAGAGATTAGAAAAAACAACATTGCATGAGACCCCATACAACATCATATTGATAGATGGGACGCATGTATGAACTGTAGGGACTTGCAGGAATGTAGAGATAAATTTATTAAGAATTTAAAAAAATGGACTTTTTTGGTAATAGAAATGAAGGAGCCTCTTGATGCTTTCAATGCCTTGGTGAACCTAGAATGGCTTAATAATTGTATTGGACCATTTGAATACAAAAAAGAGGAATGAATATTCTACAATGAGGATAGGGTAGTTAAAATACTAGTCTACACATATATGAATCGAAGACATATGTTGAAGATATAGTACAAGAAGAGGATGTGGATGATGAAGATCTAATGACAAGGGAGTATACTCATTAAGAAGAATTCCTAGGATAGAAATAAATAAGGATCCTAATTTAGAAGGGGAAATTTTAGTAGATAATAACCACTATAGTATAAAAAGTGAGGATGTATTACAAGCTTGGATTCTCAATGAACTTAAAATAAAGTCTAGAAGGGTGTTAGGAGAAAGAAAGTGATAGATCCTAAGGTTGATAAAATAGTCAAATATATTTTCACAAGAGTTAAAGATACATTGCAACTAAAAATTTAGTAGAGTTGTAGTATATAAGGTGAAAACACATTGAAACCCCATAGAATATAACACATCACTAGAGGAATTTCTCATATTGAAATACCTCATTAATTGAGAGTTGATAACTTTCTAGATTATTTGGAAAGCATGAAAAAAACTTTTGATAGAGAGGATCTTAGAAGTGAAGTTTGAGATGACACCCTAGTATGAAGTGCAATGTGATGATTGTATAATCATAAAACCAACATTTTGACATGGAAAAATCTAATTCTATACTTATCAAAACAATATATTTACCTAAATAAGGAGACTTACAACTCACAAAAGAATATTATGGTGATATTGACCCAAGGGTGCACTAGGGAAATTATATTAGAGAGTGGATGATATAAGGAAATATGATGAAAGGTTATTGTAACAACTAATTTATTGGGTAAATACTCGGGAAACAGGGATAGAGACAATAAATTGGAATATGTTATAGGAGGACTTTTATAAAACATTTTGATTTTGGGACCCAAATAACCAAATAGAACGTGTGTTATAAAAGATGAAGGAAGTGATAATATTGTCACTAGAAGAGGTGAATGAGAAATTTAGAAAGAGAAAGACAGTAGTACAAATTTAAGGAAACTTAGGCATTTTGAAGTTGATAGAATGAAATAATGAGTCAAATGTGACACCTCAATGAGTTTCTTACACCACTTCTTCAGAATTGGAAAAATGAACCAAATAAGGTTTATGCTACAAAAACTGAGACTAATTGACAATCATTATTATAGATAGAATAGAATAAGAACGTGTTTTGTGATATCCCAGTCATGTAGGATCTACGGGATAGAAAAGATTTAAAGGACTTTTTGATGCTCATATGCAGTTTACATAGTTGTCGCAAACAGTTTTGCTTCCATTGTATGAAATATATATATCTGAAGTCCATATAAAATTATCTATGTTTAAGAAGCCACTCTATACGCCACTTGTTGAATGAGCAATGCGAACTATTTGAATTGTCTTAATTGCAGTTAACCTACATATAAGTAATATAGGATCTAGCTAACTTGATTCTTGCTGATGGTTCGAAACATTTCTGAGGCTACTTTGAGAAAAGGGGACCATCCTATTAAAACTGAGTCTCATTGACTAGTTCAGTATACTGAAAAGTTTTCCAGCTCTTCTTTTATTCCTCATCTTCAATGACTATCATAGTTATCTTCCATTTATATTGTCAAACCCTTTCCCAAGCTCTCCAGTATTAGATCTTCTCTTTTCCCATCTTCTCCTTCCAAGAAGAACTGTATTCCACCACTTCTTATTAACATTCTTTCTTCATCTCTGTCTGCTTTTGCCCGGACCACATCTCCACTCTGCACCATCATAACCATGGGGTGGTTTTTATGCAAAATGTGCACAAAAATCTGATCTCCCTCTATAGTTTTTGAGTGGTTAACAAGCCTGGTATTGAAAATCTCCTTGCCATCTCTTAAAGTGCCTAGTTCTACACCGACTGAAGTAATCCCACCCTTGAACCTCACCATAAAGCATAATATAATCCCTGAACATTGCTCATTACTGTCCAATGTAACATGGAGTAAATCATCACAATTTGTTTCCATCTTCTTTTCTAAGCACTCTGGAACCCCATTTGCAGAAAAACTGAGTAGCTCTAGACAGTGTGTTTCCTGTAAGTCCAATAAAAGATTATGGTGATTAGTATACAAGGTACTCTCAAAATTTGAAAATGTAAATAATTTATCTTAGATGTATGTCAATCAGAATGGAACTCATCACTTTGTACTTATGGACATGGGTTCTTAATCAAAAGAAGAAAACGGGAGTCCTCAGCAAGGTACCTACTTTCCATGTTCGATATACAAGTTGGATTCTTGGATATCTCATGTTGGATTCTTAAATGTCCCATGTTGGACATATCTCATATGTCCAGTTGTATGCGGGGTGTATGATGGGGTTACTAGCTTAAACTAATGAAGCTATCTATATAACCATGTGTCCTGGATCCTTTTTACCCCATCTTTCTAAGGGTTTATTGCCGAAGAAAAGGTTTCTAGGTCCGCTACAAATAGAATATAGTGTCCTTGAGCTTTCTTTTCCTATAATATTCTGAAACTAGTAACCAATCTATATAACTACACTATAAGTAGTTCTAGTATTTGACAAGCATTAGATTAAAAGGAAAATGAGAGATACCTTGATTAATTGGCGGGCTTTCAATATTGAGCTTCCTGAGCCGGCCAATCTGCAACCTATAATATGCATTCTTCTTAGGGATTTTAGCCTTTCCATTCCTTGAAGACGCTTCACATTCCTACATTCTGATATTGAGAGCTCTTGCAATGACTGCAAGGACCCAAAGTCAGGCAATTCAACAAGTTCCATGCAGTTGTGTATCCTCAGAAGCTTGAGCCTCTTCATATGTGACATGTTAGAGATTTTATTTAGTCCCAAACAGTCTTGAATATGCACTTCAATGAGATCCTTTGGAAGATGTGGAAGTTCTAAAAACTCTGTGCAGTGATGTAGGTAGAGTTTGCTTAGTCGCAAAAGTGTGCCAAATGTTGGTGGCAAAGAGGTCATTTTGTAGGATTTAAGATGCAGAATTTCTAATGATGAAAACTCTCCAATACGTTTTGGTAGAGGACAACCACTTGCTTTTAGATGCTTTAAGGAAGTAAGTCTTGAAAAGCCAGGTGGAAGACAAGATAGGCTGTAGGTTTCTTCCATTTCTAGAGACTTTAGGCAAGAAAGATTCCCAATGCTTTGTGGAAGTTCACATAGATTGTAGCATTCATTGAGCAACAGCTCTTCTAAACAGACCAGATTTCCCAACTCCTCTGGCAATCCAAACAAGGAAGTGCAGTGATTCAGGTTGAGATGCCGTAAACAATTAAGTTGGCCTATTGATGTAGGCAAGCTCCATATTGCTGCACAATTACTTAGAACCAACCTTTCCATACGAACAAGGTGCCCTATTTCTTCTCCTAAGCTGATTCGTTTGCAACCAGTCATATCCAACCGGCATAAGCTTTCAAGTTCATAGATTGAGTCAGGTAGAGTCTGTAAACTAGAACAACCATGTAAATCCAGATACCGCAAGCGATTCAACTTTCCTATCGGAGGAAGGCTTCTTAATTCATAGCAAAAATGAAGAGAGAGCTTCTCCAAGCAGGACAACCATCTAAAGGATCTGGGCAAATTCTTTAAGGGCATTCCATCCAATTTGACGTTTTTTAAAACTCTCAGATGTTCAAATGAGTCAGGTAATATTCCAATGCTGTGACAATTAGATAAAAAGAGCACCTTCAGTAATTTCAGGTTAGTTATAGTGTCAGGAAGTTGGATTAAATTGCCGCAGTTTGACAGATCAAGGTACTTAAGCTCTGTTAGAAATCCAATGGACTTTGGCAGTTCCCTCAACTCATTACAACCACAGAGCTCCAGTTGTATGAGAGATGTGAGGTTGGCAAAATCTGGAAGGACTTGAAGATTTGTGCAGTAATTTAACTTAAGTACTATGAGGTTTTTTGGCCCCTGCAAACAGATAAAACATATCATTAGGAACACATCAAGCAGATAGTCCTATCTTTTTTGCTTTTGTTTTTAGATATCGTTAAAGCTTTTGTAATTTTGTTAATTATTGGAAAAAAAATTAAATGATCAGTTTGTGTCTTCAATCTCTTTTACTTGAATTTGTTTTGGAAATTACCTCTTTATTGGATGGTTCTGGCCACACTGCCTCGATGCCTTTGCTGAAGCTTAGATCAAGTACTACTAGATGTTTCATATTCCATTCACATGGCAAGTATTTTAGAGGGCAGTTTTCCCATCTTAGCCACTTCAAATCTGGAGGCATTTTTCTATAATCTCCCTCTATAAGAGCTCCATCAAGCCAAAGCAATTGCAAAGTACACATTCTTTGCAAATTATGAGTTTGAAGTTTAACATCTTGCCGAAGGTAGGTAACCATAAGACATCTCACACTTTCTGTTCCCTGATCAGATTACGAATGATACAAGATTATTTGCATCAAAATTGACCTTGAATTCTGCTATGGAAAATAGAAGCAATTACTGTCCCATGCAACATGCCAACAACATGCCAATAAAATACAGTGGAAATATCAAATACAAAGATAGACTAGAAGCACTTCTCAAAGACCAAAATTGAGTGCTTCTGGATTGAACTGTGTGTTTCTTTATCATCAATATTTTGGATCACACTACATGTTCCATCATCGTTCTTTTTGCTCTCTTCATCCTGATGACAGATTGTGCAGTGTGATCTGAAATGATAAAAAACACATGGAACTCAATACAGAAGCACTCAATTTCAGAAATATGAACAGTAGAAACAACATATCTCTGATCTCAAATACCCTGTCTTCAACAGCATTTGCTCCAACTCAAAAAGAAACTGATATCCTACCGCTTTCCAGATTTAGTTCAAGGGCTAGAGCATATTGGGAGGAGGAATAAAGTAAATAGAATTCAAAGCCTCACCTTTCCTTCCATTATAACTAGTTCAACCTCTTCTGGCTTCCACAATCTGCTACGCTTCCCTGGTTCTGCTGATTCCTCTGCTACAATTGCTCGTCCCATATCCCTCAGCTCACTATGCATTACAAATCTATCCTGCTCATCTAATTTGATGAGTGATTTCAGCTTCAATTTTGTTAGGCCTAGATTGGGACACAAATGACTGGCTTCCCAAAAGCTTATCACACTTTCTCTCTTTCCTCCTATGAATAAACAGGCCATGTCTAAAAACATTTCCTTCTCTTCAGATTCTAGGCCATCGTAACAATGTCTTAGAATGGCGTTCTTGCCATGGTCACTTGAATATTCTAGTATTTGAATGACATGTTTCCAATGACTTAAATCTCTATTATACAAATGAGCACCCAGAACTTCAAGTGAAAATGGCAGCCTATTGCAAATATCCACAGCTTTACATGACAATTCTTTATAATCTTCTTCAGGTTGATATCTCATGAAAGCATGCCAGCTAAAAAGTTGAAGAGCATGTTCCTTAGCCAGTCCCTGCAATTCATAAACAAAACTTCCATTTTCATTCTTTAGTATGTTGGAGTCAAGCGTTGTTACAAGCACCCTGCTACCTGGTCCAAACCAATCCCCTCGTAGAGCCTCCAACTGCTTCCAGTCATCAACATATTCAAGAATAACAAGGGCCTTGATGGATCTCAAACGGCCCTTCATCAACATCTTTCCATGAACCTCATCATTAACTTTATCCTTGAACTTGACAAGGTCTTTCAATATTTGGCGCTGCATCTTAGCTACACCATTTGTATTTTGGGCTTTATGACGCACATCATATACTATGCAGGTAGCATCAAATTTGAGATAAATATGATTGTGGATAGCCTTAGCTAGCGAGGTTTTTCCGACACCCGCATTTCCATAAATGGCAACTGTGAGGACATTCTCATCAGAATCTGTATTGAGCTCTTTTATAACTTTACTCATGTGTTCTTGTATACCCATTAAGATTGTCTTCGAAATTCTAAGTGGTTCGTTTCTGATCACCAGGGGTATTGTATCCGAGGGATCTTCTTCTAAGGGCCGGGGCAGAGCTTCCTCCACTGGGGTCGCATTTTGTTCTAATTTCTTGAAAACATCCTGGACTATAAGCTTGACGAGCTCTGCTTCAAATCTGAAAGACAAATGAGTTTGGAAAATAAGATATTGCCCGGTTTTTGTGTAATAAATATTAATACATGTTTCCTGTCACGGTTAAAAGCTCTCTTAGACTGGTACTAAATTGCTGATTAGTAAAATTCTATTTAAATGAGAACTTCTAGCATTTCTGATCTTTGAAAACATGTAAGAGAAACATTTCACTATCCACTCAGCAAAAACTGGACAAATTCTCTGAAATTCTGGCCGTTTATTGTTAAATTTAACGCCGCAATACTGGAACGATGAAGAGAGAAGAAACAACAGTAACCCAAACAACAATGGAAAAAGAGGATTTACTTCCGAGAAAAACGAAGAAATTTGGATATTATTCGATTTGTGAATACATACTATAGGATTTAAGAAAAGATCTATAAAGCTACAGAATGAGAAAGATTATGTTTATAATTATGACGAGGAAGAAAGCATTTCTTAAAATATTGACAGACAAATCTATTCCTGCCAATCATATCATTCACCATCAGCAGATCGTAGTCCTTTCTTCAAAAATTTCTTCATCATCACCTTTAGTATACTATATGGGAATTTTACAACAGTACCAATGAAGAAAATGCCAATGAAAAATATACTTCTTCCCTCTTATATTATCAATTACACCAATATATAATAATCCTTCGCTACAATAAATAGCATTCGCATTTTGAACTGCACTAGTATTCTCACTGTATAAATCTATGGCTCACAGAGTAGCATGATGAAAGTATCTTTAAGTTAATTCTCGATGCATTTCTTTCTAATTTTACAACAAACAAGCAATTTGCTTACACATAAATAGCACTGATCTTACTAAGGTAAGAGTATTTAGGCACAGGTCCAACTGGGTAAGGCAAATGCACTTTCTAGGTATATAGAGGCAAAACTTTTGGGATTTTACGGTTCACAGAGTGGAATGATTCCACCTGTAGCCAAATTTAATCTATGGTCCTTGACATTGCTAGCTCACACAAATGATGGGTATCCTCTGCATAAGAACCTATCTGCAGCTGAGGTCAAGCAAAGGAAATTTTCTTGGCAGTCAGCCTCACCAGCTCAAATTAAATATTTCCAAACTTTCCTACAATTCTTCAGAGTAGCATGAACACAATTTCTTAATGCTCCAAGAAAAAAGGTTTAGGAGAGAAGGATGATTTTTGGGTTGGTAGTTTGTAAGGTTTTCTAAGGTCCTGTCCTTTATAATATCGTAGTTGTTCCACTTGATTGTCCTTTGTTATTTTTCTGCATTTAATGCTTAATCTTTTTGTTTTTTTAAGATCTAGACCCTTTCAAAATCCCTGTACATTAATCAAAAACAATTTCACAAAAATAAGCGGTTAGCTTTCATACCCAGATATATCATCTGTACACCAGCCAGAGAAGGAGGAAACTTTATGGAGAGCAGTTTCCCACTCACTAATTCTTTCTGGTGTGTGTCTTTGATTCTTCTCCTCAAAAGCCTTGGCATAGGCACCTCTCCAAGGATTCCTTACTTCTGTTGGCTTGACATAATAGAATAAGGGTATAATTATACCATTTGCTTTGCACATGTGAACTACCTCGTCCAGGCACCAATGGGACTCTGCAAACTTCATGGAGAAAATAGGAATGAGGACGGCACTGTTGTCGATTGCCTCTTGAATAGTTGAACTGATCTCATCCTGCCTTTTAATGTTATGGCTATCCAGGAATATATGAACCCCTGCATTTTCTAAGTAAGCATAGAGGTCATCTACAAATGTTCTTTTTACGTCCTCCCCTCTAAAACTTAAGAAAACATCGTATCTCCTTGATGTAGAAGACAGAGTCCTGTGTGAGGGATTGTATCCAGTCAGTGACATAATTTATCAGTTTAATTACAGACGGATTATTGCTTGTTGCAATGCTCTCTTCTTCTTCTTCTGCCAAAACAAAGCACAATTCCGTTTTCCTAGTATGAAGAAATGAGATTATTGTGATTTGAGTATTTGCAAGGCTGGATGTCTCTGATCTCAGTGTTTGAGACCATTGGGCTTGTGTTAATCCCTGAGTTTGAGACCATTGGTCTTTTACTCTTTGCAAGGGTGCTGAGCTAGAGACTATTGAACTTCTACTGTTTGCAAGGTTGGGGTGATTTCTCCAGTCATTAATGAAATCTCTGAGTTCGAGACTATTGGGTATTTAATCTTGAGAATGGCTAGGGAGTTTCTTCCTGCTATTAGGTGTCATCTCTGGATTTGAGACTATAAGGTCTTACCATAGGCAATTCTAGGGTGAATCGTCCTCTAATTAGCAATTTAACTGTTATGCAATTTCTGAGACGGAGACTATTGGGATTGTACTCTTGGCAATCCTATCAAGCATATATTCGATAATTGGGCCTTTACTCTTCCCAAGGCTGGGGTGATCCCTATTAAACAAACCAGATTTTTTGTTTTTGGTATTAAAGAAGCCAAATATGTTCAGTATAGAGAAAACAGCAAGAAAAGGATCATAGATCAGTTCATCAGAGCAAAGCTTTTGCCATGCCACCCAAACATCATCATAGTCAACACTCAAGAGTATTGAAAGAATTTGGAAGATTTATGGAAACCCAATGTAATATCAACTAACAACTTTCTTGTTGATCACAAATCTTAAGACGATGCGATTACGTAGTATAATTTTGAATTTTCCAAGTTACAACAAGCATTGTTCTTGCTGAAACTTCGGATAGGTCCCCAATGAAGGGCAGAAGTATCCTATTAATTTACTCCAGAAGAAACAGTCAAATAAGTCCAAGAGTTTCGTCATGTTTGTTGGAGCTTAATAATTTTCTTGTTTTTTACAGTTAAAACATCACCAAATCCGCAATTTAGAACACTTACTCGGAATCTTCCCATTAAACAAAAGACCTTAGAAACCCGTAATGTAAAACTGCTGATCACAGATCTTCATGGAATCTTTAGACGATGCGACTATGAAGTATAATTTTGAGTTTTCCAAGTTAGAACAAGCATTGTTCATCTTTAGACGATGCGATTACAGCGTTGTATAATTTTGAATTTTCTAAGTTAGAGCAAGCATTGATCTTTGTCTTTTTCTTTTTTTTTTTTTGAATAAGAACAAGCATTGTTCTTGTTGAAACTCCGGAGAAGTCTCCAACGAAGGGCAGGGGTATACTATTAATTTACTCCAGAAGAAACGGTCAAATAAGTAGTTTATATTGTTAATGTGTCATGTTTGTTGGAGCTTATTACAATTTTTCCTTAATACAATTCTTTCGCACCAACGACAACACATCAAAACCCGCTAAAACCAATAAAGTCGAAATCTTCATTAAATGTGCAGATATCCAAAGGAACGGCAAAGATGTGGCCTGTCCCTATCGATCGTGTAGGCGTTTTTCACGATGATTTATGTTTTACCGCCAGATTATATAGGTCAACTACGATTGGGGAATAGAATTGGGGAAGGTTCAAGAGAAGTTAGTTTTGTTGGGTAAAATTAAAAAATATAAAACTAGCACATATATATAGATATATATTAAATATTAGTGATCATTTTTCATTTTTTTTTTTGATTGATTTATCTTTGTGATCAAATCTTTGATTTTTCTTTGTCATCAAAAATATTATTTATTTATTTATTTGTTCTTTTAGTTTATGCAAATATTTGAATTATTTTTATTATTTGTTCTTTTTGTTTCATCAAATCTCTTTGATTTGATTTTTTGTTTCATCATCAACCTATTGTAGTTGCACATGACTTCCACAGCCAGATGAATTAAGATGGTCTTTACCATTCAATCAATTCATCGCCGTCAAACAATTCACCGCCATGACAAATTCATCTCAAGGAAAATTCACCACCAACAATTCACCAATTCACTGCCATGAAAAATTAATTGCAAAATTTTAATGTGATGAATTTTCCGCGGTAGTGAATTGCTGGTGGTGAATTTTCCTTAAGGTGAATTTGTCATGGCAGTGAATTTTCCCATGGTGAATTGTTGGCGGTGAATTTTCCTAGAGCCATTATGGTTATGTGCTTAGTCTATATGTGTTGGTTGTCTATCATGTTTCATACCCCCTTTTTTTAAAGCATGATTTAGTATATGTAATAAGCACATTTGGTCAATATAGAGCTATATTATTTGTTCACTTTTTAGAGTGATATTGATAAATTATTTTTTATCCTTGTCATTTCCAACATTTTGATCCCTTTTAGTTCGAGAATTTAGTGGCAAATGTTTCATAACCTTCACATTTCGTTTCAACAAGCTACATAATTTTGCAATTTCATTTTTGGTCATACAACATTGATCACTTCATAGATCAACAATTGACACAACATGAACAAATTAATAGTCTAACAAACATTCTCCATTATGCCATTGGTTGAAATTCGACAAATTAGCTCAGGTGGGCCCCACATCAATGAAGTTTTAAAGAAAGTTCATAAGAAAGTAGAGCCATTAATTGCACATAAAAGAGATCCAATGGCTAGCACAATTTTGTTAAGTGGCTAGTCTAAAAACTCAGAACTATTGCACTATTGGATAGAATTTAATGAGATAGCATAGTAAGTGGGCTCAATATTATTAACTTTTCATGGAAAGTAAAAGGAAAATGTATAAAACATGTACTATTGGATATGTGTCACAATGGTGCTCCTCTAAATTATGGTTAGCATGGAACAACTTTCTGGCAACACCATTCATTAAGAGATGACACAATGGACTAAGTGGGTCTTAATTTTGACAAAGGTAAAAGGTATGATGAGCTAAAATCACAATGTAGTGGAACTGTTGTTTTTTCTCATAATTAATAGCATGCACATCATTTCAAAAGTGCCGGTCTAACAAGTATTTTCTATAATTGCACCATCGGCCAAATATGAACATGTTGAAAAATAATGGAGATTGCATCAAAACAAAGCTTCTTAAAGACAAGTCACAATGTAGTGAACACATGGTGCTTCAACACTTCCCAAGAATGTTGCTAGAATTGATACATGTTTCTATTGTGCCATTGGTTAAAAATGATTACAATAAAGGTAGTTGGACCAATCAGATTCATCTAATGTAATGAAAGCATAATGAAACAAGTGGTAAAATAAGTTTGAAGAACAACTTGTGCATGCCAAATTTCAATCTTAGTTATTATCTAGAAAACCAACTTTAGCTCCATTGCATGGATTTCTTACATGTAGTTGCTCAAATTTGTAGATCTTTTAACATTTTCTTTGAACTCATATAGTATAGGTATGCAACTTGTGCTCTATAAGAGTTCTATGGAGGAGAGAAACACATGTTTATGATATCCAACATTTAAGGCAAGAGATTGTTCTTCATATTGAGTTCATTAGGCTCAATTATTTGACTATGTAAGTTGGCCTCTTACACTTTGTGTAAAGAAATTTGATAAATATATAAATCATCTCTTCTTACTATGCCTACTTGTGGATTTTTTCCAATTCTTATTGGTTTTCAATTATTTTTTCATTGAGTACCTTAGCTTGTTTATGTGAAATTCTATAATTTATAAATGAAATTGAAATCACGCATATGTGTGTGCTTTTCTCTTCATTAAAAAAATTTAGTTTAAAAAATTATGAGCTTTGTGCAAAAATTCAAATGAAAAAAGGTAAAATCCTCTATTCAACAATTCACCTCTTAGTGTAGTATTTTATTTCAAGAGAATTCTTCACTTTCCCCTATTAAAATTAGACCAAGAATACATTGAAGATTCTACAAAGAGCTGGCTTCTAAAATCCTAGAGGTATTCTTGCAAGTTGTGTCCCACA
Organism: Sequoia sempervirens; assembly: GCA_007258455.2. Classification (NCBI taxonomy): domain Eukaryota; kingdom Viridiplantae; phylum Streptophyta; class Pinopsida; order Cupressales; family Cupressaceae; genus Sequoia; species Sequoia sempervirens. Next base: position 15,997 of record VDFB02025796.1, read on the forward strand.
TTTCCAATATATTCCATGTTGATATAGAGACATATATGAAAGTACAAACTTGAAGATCAACAATTTTGGCACACCTGATAGGACTTCAAAGAAAAGATAACACAACTAAGATAGATCTATCAATTTTTTATTTTGTGGGGACTCTTATTTTATAAAAAGGAATGTTACTAGATATTTTTCCAAGGAAAATAGTTCCCAATCCAAGTCCCTTGTCACTTACATCATCACCGATGGAAATCTAGGAACTTAAATAAATTTTTTAAATTAGAATTTAATGGAAGTTATTTAATTCGACCAACTCCTCTAGCCATGTGGGACCTTATTCTTGCAAATGTTCTCAAATCTCTACCAAATTTTATGGGAGAAGATTTCAAAACTCCCATAGAACACCTACAAGACATTCCAAATATCTTCAACCTACTCTACATCATCTAAAAAAATATTGCATTGAGACTACTTGCTACTTCTTTCAAAGGGAAATCATTAGATCGGTATGTCTTATTTTCCAAACTCTATATATACTTGGTATCAACTTGGAGATGCATTCTTCAAACATTTAGAAGAAAATGGAGACAAACCTTCATTACTACAACATCTAATCACAATCAAGAGAGCCTAGCAAGAGACAATTATAGATTTCAACATCACCTATTTCACAAAATTTAAGAAAGGATACTTATTCTCGCTCACCCACTAGTAGACATGACTTTTGTTTTTCATCTCAAAGATTTTAATTCAAATATCTATGATAATTGAATCTCTTAGGGGTAAAAATTTTCTTGTGACCTAATTGATAACTAGAGTAGAAAATAATTTGATAGGTGTTGGAAGACTTCCTCCCAAACCACTTATGCATATGTTCCTTGAAGTATTATTCCTATTATAAGAAAGGACTCCAAAACCTAATCATCCTTTTCTAATTGCAAAAAAGGATTCTTCTTTCATGTATGTTTATCCCCCAAATATGTACCCACATCACATGTATCTCAAAAAATTAATGATATGAAACATTTATTGCAAAAACAATTAAATGAGATTAACAATCTTAAGAGGTAATAGGGAATTTATGCAAAGACCATGATGCATTAAGGTAATCAAGGTCAAAGGCTCCAATATCTACTAATCATGTATTAAAGTTAGCAAAATCAATGGTAGAATTAGATATGCCTATTAAATCAGATAGTGCTAGTGCTAATGCCACTACAATAAATCTTGTCCAATCTAGTAAGAGAATTAGTCTCAAGAAAAATAATAATATAAGACTCAAATATGTAGTTCTTTCCTTGTAATGATACACACCCATCTAGATCTTGCTTAAGAGGAAAGTTGTAGCAAAAAAATATTGAGAAAAGGCAAGCTACAACCAAGATATGAACCATATTGCTAGAGCCATTGATCAATCTACAAGAGTTCAAAATATTATTTGGACAACATTTTTGAAAGCAACACTTCATGTCTTTAGAACAAGAAAAAGAGATAGTATTGTAGACACCTAAATTAGCTAACATCACATTTCATCACACATTCATCCTATTTGTCTAGTTAATTAAATAAATTATATTTATTTTATTAATTAACCCATTTTTCCTCATCACCTAGTTAATGAAATAAATTATATTTAATTAATTAATTAATTCTTTTCCCCATCTAGCCAAATTAATTAAATAAATCTTATTTATTTAATTAATTTATCCTTCCCCATCACCTTTATCCAATAATTAATTTAATAAATTTATTATTGAGAGTCACATGTCTAGCTAAGACCTTGTCTAGATTCATTAAACCTAGAAAAATCCCAAAAGTCAAACTAACTTTGCATCTCATCCATCTATTCCATACTACATCTCAAAATATCAACCATTCACATAAAGATGTTTCCCTAATCAAATCCTAAACCTAGCCATTAGTCCTCATGTGACACTTGTCACATGACTACAACTTTAATCCAAAAACCTAATGCTCATTTAATCCTAGCCATCCACCATCAATCTATCTTAGCCCTTGATTTTGTTCTTGAGAATTCTATAAATAGAGATCTTCACCCTTCATTTGAGGGATCAAGTCTTATGCTAGGGAATCTATGCTACTATTTTTCTATTATAATATCTCTTCCATACTAAGGTTATGTTGGTTTTTCATATAGAGCAATCCACATCTTATCATAATCTAGAACAAATCAAGTAGAGCTAGGGTGCACTCTATTTTATATCAATCAAGGAGAATTTAGGTGATTTGAGGTATACATTTGGTATTTCTTTGTATTATATTATGTTATTGTGATTTAATCATTTTTTTCGCTCTTCATTTTGTCATTCCTGGTGGGACCCATGTCCCTATTTTGACCTCTTTTGTGATTTTTTTGAGTGTGAGTTGTAGGTTCTGATTCGGTGCTTCATACTATGTTTTAGTGCTTTTACTTCACAAAAAGGTGCCTAAGCTTCATAGAAAAGTGCCTACTCTTCACAAAAAAGCACCTACATTTCACAAAAATATGCCTATGTTTCACGTAAAGACACCTATGCTTTTATTTTGTATAGCATCTTAAGGCTTTCATTAACTTTTGATGTTGATGTGATTGTTCTTTTGGGTCCCCTAATATTCTATCTTGTGGGTCATCTAATCTATTTATGATGTCTTAGGGATTTTAGGATTTTGGGCATATTAACATTTCTTCCTAAGCTTTCATGTTTTCTAATCTAGTGTTTGAAGGTTTTCAAAAACTTTCCTACTATTTACTAACAATTTATGATTGCATATTTCTCCATGTTTCCTTTTAATTGGCCTTTTGTAGGTTTCTCTTTGTTTCACAAAACTGCACTCTATTTCACAAAGCCACACCTCCATTTCATAGAATTGTGTATCGATTTCACAAAGCCACACCTCCATTTCACAAAACCATACCTTTGTTTTACAAAATTGTGTTTTTGTTTCAATTTCTAATTTCCTTTATTTTTCAAAGCTTTTATTTTGGCTAAACTTTTTTTGGTGAGCTAACATTTTGGTGCAACTTCTTATTTTTCTAGTCATAAGGTAAAATTATGAAAACTACTAACTTGTGGTTTTGCAACATCATTTGTCCAAGTTTTGATTTCTCTCTAAATTACCCACTACAATTAGAGTAGTGGGTAAATAATTTTGTTTTCCATGTTTGAAATGAGTGTGTAGACGTATGCTCTCTCCTTATGCTTAGTACGACCTTGGATATTAGAAATCTCACATTTATTTTATTTTATTTAGAATATATCTTAAGACTTTCTAATTTGTGTGTATGCTCTCCTCTAGCATCTAATGTGATCTTGAGGGTCAAAAAAACCTAGCAAAGTCTTTCCCTTTAAAAGGCCTGCCTAGGGATTGTTGGAATATGAAGTCAATTTTATTGTTATTCCAATAGTGATGAATAATTAATATTGAAGTTCCTAGGTAGTAGGCCTGGAATTTGATGGTCACCCCTACCTATCATATGAAAATCTTATGACGGTTTGGTCATTTAAATGTCAGTGGAAAAAATGTTTAATTTATGATTTTTTATATAAAATATTTTATAAATACAATATCTTGAAAAATTAGAAAACAGTGATAATTATTAGTAATAAATATAAAAATCTAATATTATAATTATCAATTAACAAAAGTTTCTAAGTTCATATTAAAAAAAATCTTGTTAAATATATTCTAAAAGTTAAAAATAATTATATTCTATTTTGAAAAGATTCTAAATAAATATATTTTTTATAATAATATTATAAATCACATATATTAATATTAAAAAATGATAACTATTATAAAAATGTCAAAAGTTTATGAATTCATATTAGAAAATATTCAAAAAAGTTATATTCTATTTTAAATTAATTTATCTTTTTATAATAAAAAATAAAAAATGATATATATTTATATTTTGCTTATAATATTTTTGTACGCTTTAATAAAAATATAGCAAACTATCAAACTATACGGTCTAATAAATTTTAAAGCTATAATATACGGTCTAAAATTGAAGAAACAGTCAAATAGACCATCAAATTCTAGGCCTGCTAGGTAGTGCTTCACGTATGTACACGACATGGTCAAAGGTTGAAGTGATGGGGGGTCCCAAGGGTCCGTCTTAGCCCCTTGGATGCCAAAGGAATTTTTGATAAAGCCATTTTTTTGGGGATTTACTATTTATGGTTAGTTTGACAAATTCTCAACATATAGTTGCATGAGTTGCACTTTCTATTTTTGAAAAGTTGTGTTTGACAAGGACTCTACAACTCAGATTTATTATACTTTTTCAAAGTCATGTTTTTTGTACACTTTCATGATTGTTGTTTCTCTAGATTTTTCCAAATTAATAAAATACTAAAGATATTTGCCCCTAGTTTTTTCTTGGTATAATTTTACCATGTTTTCCACGTAAATCTATGTGTTTACTTGTGTATATTATTTTTCTTTGGTAATTTTGTACTTTGAATTTTCTTACAATTGGTATCAAAGTGAGGTTTTTGTGTAAAATTTGTGTTTTTTGAGGAGTGAACAATGACAAGCATGGTTACTATATTTGAGGTGCAAAAGTTTGATGGCTCCAATTTTGTTTTATGGAAGCTAAAGATTCAAGTTTTGTTGGTGAAGGACGGATGTGCCCTAGCTCTCAAAGGGGTAGCATCAAAACTTGCAGCCATGACCTAAGAAAATTGGGATGAAAAGGACAACATGGCTAGAGTAACAATCCAATGATCTCTAGTAGATTAAGTACTATTCATTGTTGCAGAGGAGAATACTACACATGACTTGTGGACTAAGCTCAAAAAGTTGTATGAGACAAAGTCATTGGCAAATAAAATTATGTTATGTAGGTAGCTACATAATTTGAGAATGTGTGACAATTCATTTGTCACATATCATATGAATGATTTCAACACACTAACAAGTAAGCTGTCTTTAGTGGGGATAAAAATAAAAGAAGAGGATAAGGAAACAATATTATTGTGCTTATTGCTTGAAACTTGGGATCAACATGATATGGCTCTTAGTAATTCAACATTGAGTGGGAAACTGATCTTTGAGGATGTGGTGACCACTATAATTTCTAAAGATTCAAGGTGAAATACATCTTAAGGACATTCTTCTAATGAAGCCCTAGTTGCAAGAGGTAGAACACATAAAAGAGGTGTTGGTGTTCCAAATCGACCGATCACTAAATCCTAGAAGTAAGCCACACTTCATGCTCAAACTTAGTGTAGGATTTGGCCAACTGATAGGAAATGAGATTGGAACACATTTCCCCTACACTTTAGGCTCTGTAGGACCTAGGGGGTGACCCTTTAGAAACATCTAAATATTTAGACACACACTTAATAGGATATTGCTTAACAGATGATGCTCTCACAGGAATATGCTAAGAAACACAAAATATCACTCAACATTGGCTAAGACATTGGGTGAATTTAATTAACCAGTATGGAGAACATGGCAGATACAATAACTCATACAACATAATTGAATTGGTTTTTGATTTTAAGATTTGGGACCAAATTGAAAACAAAAGATGCACAAAGATTGACCAATGCCAAGAAGAGGGCCACAGAGTCATATAACCAACACTTCATCCTACAATGTTAGACATGTTTTGAAGATCTTTGAAAATGTTATCACATTGTGATAACAAGACCATTGAAGCTTTATCTGATAACCATTCTTATAAATCCACCTAGAAACACAACACTCATGTTACATTTGTTGAAGCAATCACACTATCCCCTAAACAATAGGCAATAACAAATGCAACTGACATTCATTAAAGCAATTACATTATTCACAAAACAAAAGGAAATAATAGATGTAACTCAAATGTAGCAAATGTGCATGAAAACCCAAGCAATCTTTGATTATTGAATTCAATTTTTTTTTATCTCAGCCATGGAGGCAATCATCAGATAAACTATATTCATGAAGCATAATTCAGAACACATGAACACTTCAAATTAATGACTAACAGTCATAATTCACCCTAGCATTACAATTTACCTAGAGCTTCTACGTGCCTTGCAGAACTTTTAGAAAATGGAATCCCTTACAAATGAGAAAAGAAAAGAATAATAAGAAGAAGATTGAGCTCCAAAATTGATCAGTGGAAGACACATGGCAATTTCATCCTTCATTGATCAGCAACAAGAAAATATCTAGGAAAGCCTCTCTCTTCTCTCTTCCCTTTGCAACAAAATTTTCCTTTGCTTTTCAGTAGCAAATTCACTCTTTGTTCTTTCAAGAGAAAATTTCCCATGTGAAAAATCAGCACCATTTACCTTGGCAGTTTGAAAAATATCTCTACCCGTGAAAGCCCTTTAATTCCTCCCTTTGTTGTAGCTGCTCTTTATATTTCACCTCCCAACCAATAATAAAGTTTTCCAACTTTAATATTAGAGAGGCAAAATACTTTACCCATCCTTCAATAAATAATATTGAAAGAATCTATGGAGGCATTGATTTATTTAAAATCACTATGTTGCATAATATCTTTTACCTGTACTTGTGTATTTTCACCCTCAATTGAAATGTTTTCCCAACATCACTTAAAACTTTTACCTTTAAAAATTTGGTGAAGGATCCCAATTTTTACTTCACTCATTAGAATATTTTATTTAAAATGATGACATCTTAAATAAAATACAATTGGGCCATTTATTCGTGCCTTCTCACTTTTCAGAGGAAAAACACATTACCCCATATCTCCTTTTAATCTTCACCATTCATTTAAAATCAATTGCAATTTCCCTCATGCTTTCATTTTATATTTCACATTTGAAATATTTTACTTTTTTTTAAAAAGAAGGCCCATTTAGCTTTGCATCAGGAAACATTTGATTTTAAATGTTTTGCCATTAAAATATAATGACCCTTTGAGTATTTTATCGGGCCTTTTTATGAAACCATTACCCGTGCATTCAAAATGTCTTGGGCCCACACTCCACGTGGATTTCTTTCACGCACCTCACAACTCTTTTCCCTGACGTCACCTTCCTTGTGTGAGGTCTGTGATCAATGGTCAAGATTTAGCTGCATCTCTCGTCCTTTGCTGGCCATCGATCTCAACCTCCACCCTAATCTCTCTGTTTGGCTTGCCCTTCATGTTTCAACAACCCTTGGTCATGGCGGCACTCAATCAAGGCTTTGCAATGATTAATATTCAATCTTCCCTCTTTACATCGAAACCCCTGTTCGGCTTCATACTACTCAGGCTGCACATCAGATCTTTAAACAAAGGATACCTCCTACATCTGCTTCTATGGCGCCAGCGTAAAATTCTCCTTTACACTATCAGATTGACCTCTTTAGTTTGCTGGTTGTATGAAGGCCCGCTCATGCCCTGCAACCCAATACCAATGCATGGCACATAGTTTGAGGGTGGAAAAAGGTGTTGCTCGCATCAACATTCTTTCACTCCCACCGCGCCATCACTCTGTTCTTTCATGTGTTCAAGCTAGATGTTATGGAGTTCGGCCTTACATCGCCCAAATGCATTTTCTTAAAAGTTTCTAAGACTTTTCAACAAAACCGTTATGTATATATGCTGCAACTCTTTGAACAAATCCACACACCTGGTCTATGCTGCATTGGCTCGTTCCTGGAAGTCCCTCCAAGCTGGCAACCACGCTCTTTGGATCCTTCCCATCAGTGCAAAGCGACAACGTGAACTTCAATTTCAAACTAAAAACTTAACATAAGAATCCCTTGCACCCAGTCAACTCTGTGCAGCAGTTAGATTGACCACGCAGCTGCCTCCGATAACCATGCCATACAAAACATTTGATAAGTTTTGTTCACCTTGAATCACGTCCTCTGCAACTGTGAGAATGGTTGCCTTGCAACAAAAACTCTTCCATTACTGGCACCACACAAACTTACCCTTCTCAGTATCATGTAGCTGTTCAAATAGCCCAACAAGATTAAACGGTGGTGTGAATTTATCTCATCTTGATCGGGTTGAGTCAAAGATACCCTTGGCTTGCTTATTCATTTTGAAGTTGCCTCTAAAATTTATTGTTTTGCAATGTGAAGAAAATCTCCCCTGTGGCAAGCTCGATGGTGGTTGCCCTTTCTATAGATCGGTCCCTTCAAAGTTTGCTAACCAACACTCCCTAGCTTGTAGCCAACGTCCTCTTCTGACATGTTGACTTGTTCTTTGAGCCCTTACTCTCATTATGTAAAGCGGTGAAATGCTTCCACTATTCTGTTTCATAATGTGATCAATCAACACATAATGAAATGCAGGTTTTATCTCAAAAGGAAATTAATTTGGAACACTTCTATTTTAGGCGCCAACCATTTGTTAATTTCTATAATCCAACACTAAATTAATTGCTCAATAAATTCACAGAAATAAATCTGATTTATAACAATTAACACAACTGGGTTAATTAACAACTAATAACAATAGAAGCAAAAAATAACACGAAGCCAATCACAGATAGACAATAACACAAATTTACCTAGGAAACCCCAATGCGGGGAAAAACCTGCAAATGTTGGATCTTCTATTCAGCCTAACAGCAAACTTTTCTTTCGAAAATACAATATGAGTTTGCTACAACAATCTTAAATTTATAGAGCCTAGCTGCTTTACTTAGCAGGAAAGGAAAGAATATTTCCTTGCTTTCTTTGGCTTTAATTACACATAAAATCACTCTTGGATTTATCTTATCCTCACAAACTCATAAACATTCTATTAAAGAATAAAAATTCTGCTGTTGCTAAAAATCCAACTCGAATTGTTTTAAAGCATATCTAACTCGAGTTGCTTTAAAGTGATTTAAAGCATATCCAACTCAAGTTGTTTTAAAACAAATCAACACCATTACCATACACTTCTTGATCCTTTCAATCCATGAGCTAGCTATCCACTCACATCAACATTTAATCCTCTAGATCGACACTTGGTAGTGACCTTTCATCAAGATGAATTCTAGAGAATTGTTTAGACCCTGCTTCCCTTTTCGTAAGTTGAGTATTTTGATGATCAAGTTCTTTTTATCAAGTGGAACACCTTGGAGCATTGGTTGATAAATAATCCCTTGCATTCATTGGAGATAGAGAAAATTCTATTGTATCTCCAAAGCTAATCACATGAAGAGTTGATGCAAAGTAATGGAAACCATTAGATAAATTATCTATTATTATGAGAAAATATGATTTATCTTTGATAAAGATAAATGGGAAAGACCATCGTTTGTGCCCAACGGCCAAATATTCCTTGTTAAATTTAGTACAACTTTATATAATAGGTATCATCTATTTGGAAAATTCAGCCTCTTAACAAAGTCCCTATGATATGAGAATGATACTGCATTGTTGCCTTTTCTCTGAAGTATACCCCTTTTGGATTATGGTTAGGTCCTACTTCAAACCCTTCATCATTATCAAACACCTTTTGTAACCCATGGATCAAAATCATTGAAAGAATTTATCTGATGGCTTACCAATCCCCATTCATATAGTTTGAGGGACTAAAAAGATAAAAAACCCCGTGCAAAATGCAACATTCTCACCTTCACATGTGTAAAGCATGTCGGGTCCCTATGTGGGCCCAACTAAAATTTTATTCATTTTCAAACAAATTTCATCTTCAATTGATTTGACACTGACTCTGAGTGCATCTAAAGTGAAAACATGAACCGGGTTGGCATTAAAACTTGCTTTCTGGCATTTTTGAACAATGAGCAAAACTGACTAGATGGGCTCTGGAATTGTTCTAGAAAACCAGTCAAACGACCTCGTGGAATCATGAAAACTTATAGGCATGTAGAAATTTGACCCAAGAATGGAGTGCAATAGATGGCTCAAAGAAACATATCACGAGGTGAAAGATATTCGATGTTAAAGTTGCTCAGTTAGACTTTTCTTCAACTACATTTGTTCAAAGCCAATTAAAACTCACCAAGTCACCATTTTGAAAAAATATCAAATCAACTTTTGAGAGGCTTCCGCTGGACACACTAGACCATCTAGGTCTAGTGAGTATGTGTGCAAGAGGTAAATATTTGCTTCAATCATCATTTTTCATGAGATATTAGGGGTCAAAGTTGACCACCTTAAAACATATTAGAAATGCAGATGCAAAAGCTAAACAATCTGCATTTGTTTTTGATCTCAAAAAAATAGCAAATCAGATCCCAAGGTTTTGAAATTAGACCAGGGAGTATATGAATTTAGGGAGAATGGAGAGCAATAGTCCTTTTGTCTTGACGATCATCCTACGGTGAAATATTAGCTTGAACAGGAGGCCAACTCACAAGACAAAGAGTTTGCAAACAACAAAAAGGTGTCAAAACCCTCCAACTTCACTTTTCAAAACCCTACCAAAACTTATCATGGGAAGCTAAAAATTGACATGCCTATTCACATATGCCCATTGAATGTGCTTGCCATTGGGTTTGACTTGAAAATCAATAGGAACCAAATTATGACCCTACAAAGTAGGTCACTTAGGAAGATTTTTTAGGTGCACTTCTGAGTGTGCAAAGGGAAAATTTTCAATATGGGCATTTTAAATTTGCAAAATTTGAAATTCCCAACAAGAGGAAATACTGAGTGTTGACAAACTAGGTCCAAATTGAAGGGCGGACAAAAAATAGTAAAATGATGGAAGTGTGACAAAAATGGATGTCAAAAAGGATTGCAAGCTACCAAAAGCAAGCAAAGAAAATTCTAGTTTACATGCATCTAAGGAAAACACAAAATAAGTTCAAATACCATTGGAAGACAAAGAAGCATTAATTGCTAATCTGAGAGGCTCTTTACTTCATGTTTTGGTTCTTGATTTTGGTGCCTCTTTTCACATGACTCTACATAGAGATTTGTTTTCTTCTTATTCATCATGTGATGAAGGTATGGTTTACATGGGAAATTGAAACCCTTGTGAAGTTATTTATGTAGGTGACATAATAATCAAGATGTTTTATGGAATGGTAAGGACTATTCAACATGTCAAACATGTATTAGGATTAAAGAAACATCTACTGTCACTTGGAGTTTTTGATAAACAAGGTTATCGATTTAGTGGTGAAAATAGTTGTCTCAAGATAAAAAAGGGTGTGTTGGTTGTGCTAAATGGAGAAAAAAATGGTAATATTTATATGTTAGTTGGGGAAGTAGAAGTGGAGAGGCTGTTGGCATCTGATGTAGAAATAGACTCAGTATCAACATAGCATCAACGACTAGGCCATATGAGTGAACATGGTCTCAAGGTATTACTAGATAGAAATCTTCTTCTAGGTGTCAAATGTAGAGATTTAAATTTTTGTGAATACTTTTTGTTTAGAAAACATAATAGGCTAAGTTTTTCTAGAAGTACAACTTGAAGTAATGAAGTTTTAGAATTAATTAATTCAAATGCTTGGGAAGAACCTGTGACATCTATTGGGGGTTTGTCATATTTTGTTTCATTTATAGATGATTATTATTGTAAGGTTTGGATTTATCTTCTCAAGAAGAAGTCTATAAAGTGTTTTCTTACTTTAAGAAGTTTAAAGATTTGGTAGAGAATCATAAGGGTAAGACTATAAGATGTCTAAGAATAGATAACAAAGGAGAATTTTGTTTAGGATAGTTTAATTATTTTTGTAGTATGGAATTGCAAGGAAATTGACAGTTTCTAGGACATCACAACAAAATGGTGTTGCTAAATGCATGAACCATATAATTATTGAGTGAGCTAGATGTATGTTGAGCACTGCTAGTTTAGAGAAGAAATTTTGGGCTGAGGTTGTTTCTACAACTTGTTTCTTGATCAGTAGATCCCAGATAATGGCTCTTGATAATAAAATCCTTGAAAACCTATTGATTATTCCTTTCTTCATGTATTTGGTTATGATTCTTATGCTCATATTCCTAAAGAGAATAGAAATAAGCTAGACATGAAGTCCACAAAATGAATTTTTCTTGGCTATGTAGATGGTACAAAGGGGTATAGGTTATGGGATACTATTACCCACAAGGTTGTAGTTAGCCGAGATGTTTATTTTAATAAAAAATCAACGCAAAGAGGTAAATAACAACAAAGTACAAAAGTTATTCCAGTTGAGGTGGAAAGTTATGATGATAATATGTTGGTACAAAATGAAAATCAACAAGATGAAAAGCAACCAAATGAGCCACTAGGTGATACATTACCCCTTGCAAGGAGATCCAATATAGTATCCAAACCACTTGAAAGGTACTCTCCTACTTGTAATGCTTCTTATGCATTACTAATTGATGTTGGTGAACCTAGTTCATATTAGGAGGCTTGTGAAGCAGAATGTGCAAGCAAGTGGAGAGTTTCCATGGAAGAGGAGATGGAAGCTCTATAGAAGGACAAGACATGGTAGCTTGTGCTATTATCTAAGGGGGGAAAATATATTGGGAACAAGCAGGTATTCAAAATGAATAAAGAAATAAATGATACTTTGGAGAGGTATAAAGCTTAGTTGGTGGCCAAGGGGTATGCACAAAATTTTGGTATTGATTTTGATGAATTTTTTTCACCTGTTGTATGATTAAGTACTATTAGAATTGTTTTAGTTCTTGTTGGTAGCCTTGATTTGGAGTTAGAATAGTTAGATGTTAAAACAACCTTCCTGCATGGTGATATGAGTTTGGGTTTTAGTAGATGTGAGGTTGATGATTATGCCTACTTTGAAAGGTATGATGATGAGAAATTTATTATTTTTCTATGTATGTTGATGATATATTGGTAACAGGTCCCAACATGTATAAAATCATCTGGATTTGAAAGCATAGCTTGCTAGGGAGTTTGAGATGAAGGACTTAGGTAGTGTAAATCATATTCTTCGTATGCCGATACACATAGATATACATAATAGGAAATTATGGTTGTCACATAAAACTTATATGGAGAAGGTTCTACAACACTTCAATATATATAATGCATAACAAGTTAGTATTGCATTTCCTATTTGTATTAAATTTTCTTCAGAATAATGCCCTAGCACATAAGTGAAGAAGAAACATATGTCTCATGTATCATACTTATCAATAGTTGGTATTCTTATGTTTTCCATGATGTGCACAAGTAGTAGGAGTAGTCAGTCGTTACATGGAAAATCCAACTTTAGAGCATTGGAAAACTATCAAGTGGATTCTTAGGTATTTGAGGGGCACTTCTAATGCTGCTATCTATTATAGTGGGAGTAGTGTTCAGGTTAATGGGTATGTGGATGTAAATTTTTGTGGAGATAGAGATAAGAGAAATTCCACTACAAGTTACATTTTCTCCTTAGTTGGGGGTGTAGTTAGTTGGGTATCAAAGCTGCAGATAGTGGTGGCATTGTCTACTAATGAAGTTGAATATATGGTAGTAACATAGGCTAGCAAGGAGGTAATCTAGCTTCATAGAATTTTAGTTGAATTGTAGGTAAAGTAACAAAACATGTTGTTGCATTATGATAGCCAAAGTGCTTTACACTTAACACGAAACTTAGCATATCATGCTAGAACAAAGCATATTGATATTCAATATCACTTTGTACATGAGGTGGTGGAAGGAGGAAAAATATTTTTGGCCAAGATACACATTGATATTAAACCCAATAGATATTTTGATGAAGCCCATTGTTAGAGAGTTCATTTGGTGCAAAACTTCTTTAGGCTTGCATATCACTTGATGATTGGAAACATTGGTATTGATCTTTTAGTATGAGGGTTTATTCACAAGATAAGGATTTGACTTCAAGTGGGATATTTTTGGAATATGAAGTTAATTTTATTATTATTCCAATAGTGACAAATAGTCGATATTGGGGTTCCTAGGTAGTGCTTGAGGTATGTGCCCAACCCAGCTGAAGGACTTTTATTCATCCAAAGGTTAAAGTGATCGGGGTTCCAAGGGGGCTATCATAGCCCCCCTAGATGTCAAAGGTGTTATGTTGAAGGCGTTTCCAAAAATGTCAATTTTTTAGACTTACTATTTATGGTAATTTTGATAAATGTTCAACATTTAATTACATGAGTCACACTTTCTATTTTTGGAAATGTTTGTTCAACAAGGAATCTACAACTCATATTTGTTATAGTATTTTGAATTCATGTTTTCCATACACTTTGATGATTTTTTTGTTTCTAGATTTTCCAAATTAATAAAATACAGAAAATATTTTCCTATGGTTTTTTCCTAGTATAATTTTACCAGGTTTTCCATGTAAATATGTGTGTTTACTTGTGCCAATTATTTTTCTTTGTTAATTTTTCACTGTGATTTTTTTTACATGGATTTTAACATCATCCTAGAGGATGAACTCAACAACGTGTTGTTGGTAGGGTATAGAAAGGGGGGAGAATGAAATTTTTACCCCAATCTAGTCCAATTGTGTCTCTAGAAAAGCCTTGATGTCTAAGTGATTCCATGATAAGAGGTGCAGGGTTGGTATGAGATTTCCCACTAAAATTTATCGACCCACGCTTGTGATGGGAAAGTGTTCATAGTTGTGGCTCATGTACCTTTGTGGTATTTGGAGGAATCCCTTGAGAGGTTGTACAACCTAGATTAAGAGCATTCAACTATTTCTTAGTGTGGTGCAAGGTACAATATCATGCCTAAAGTTACTCACCATTTATGTCCTTGAGTAGAGGTAGAGGCTCTTTGGGCAAGGTCTTAGGACTCTTGTTAAAATTTCATACCACCTTATATGACCCATCAGTAAAAATTGATTTGATAAATCTTATATGGGCCATCTTGCATGAACTATGCCTTAAAATCCCAAAAAATGGCTTTAGTGGTAAAGTTTCAGACTTTCGAGCTTTCAATTGTCTGCCTGCTTGCATACCATCTCTATCAATCTCAAGTTCCTCCCTTTTCCTTATTTCTATTGCTTACCTAATTGTTTTAGGTTTCGATCATCGACCTTAACCCTTAACCTTTATCACTTTTCTTTCTAAGCCATAAGTCCCCCCAATCACTATAGTTATGATGAAATCCTTCAAAGAATAAATTGTCTTAAAGTTTTAGGCTTCAAGGATCAACCATCCTACTTGAATCTTACTATTTCATCTTAAACCTTAAGTATTCCTTCTGATCCCTCATCCCAAATGTGTTACTTTTGACTTTCAACGATTGGATCATCGCTCAATATTTTTTCTTATCTTTGTAATAAGACATAAGTCTTCTTTCTGATCCTCAATCCCCAATATCTTACCTTTTGATCTTTGACGATTGGGTTTTCCATCTATCTATTATCTCATCTCTATGATAAGGTTTAATTATTTCATCCAATTGTCAATCATAGATTATTATGGTTTCAAAAACCTTTTTAAACTCTTAAGGTGGTTTTGAAGCCTCATAATGAAGCCACATGATCAAAGTTTTGTCAGAACTTTGAGAGGTTTTGAGAACTTTGTCAAACTTTGATGTGGTTGTGAAAACCTCATCAAGCCCCCAAAAAGGTTTTGAAACTAGGCTTATGTTCCAACACAAAAATAAAAGAATATTTTTGTTGAAACTTTGAAAGGTTTTGAGAGCCTTGTTAGTGTTGGTTCCCAAAATCCTCACCCTATTTGCTAAGCCTTCAATGAGAACTATATAGATTTGGGCCAACATGGGACTGCTCTCAGGTTGTGGGTAACCTATTCAAAAGAAGACCTCCAGATTATGGGTCGGCTTCCCCTTTTGATGGTGTCACCTAAACTATTTCTTGCTGGGAAAAGGGGAGAAAGAAGCATGAAAAGAAAACTAACCCCTATGGTGATGCACTTAATGATATTTCCCGGACCAATATAGCTGCTTCCACATAAGAGTGTTCAATAACTTAATAGTGGTTTACTCAACTCAAAACTCCATATGCCTTTGCACCATTGTTTCATAACAAGGCTGAAAATGTCATGGAAAACATCTAGAAGGAAGAAAATGGCACCCTCACAGCTTAGAATTTATCCTAAACTAACTCAACACATGTTATGACCTGCAAATTCATACTAACTACATAAAGGAAAAGAAAAATAGGACAAAATCAAAGGGAAAATGTTTCTGCCATAAGATTTCATCAACCATTTATAAGGATTTCACAATAAAAAACATAATGAGAAGGTAAGATATATTAACTTATTCATCAAAAATGTGTTACACTACTGCATAAGTCTGCAAATATGAGTTACAATGCTGTCCTCTATCTGGAAAAGGCTCCAAAAGCCACAATGCTTGCCAGTAGAAACAAAAGAACCCCTCCAAAATGACTTAAACAACATATTTTAAGCCAAAAACATCCAAAACCCCCACACAAGTGTTTCCAGAAGATCCTGCTTGGATAAAACATAAATGGCCCCAAAAGAACCTTCTAGAAGTCTCCAAAATGTCCTCCACATGAAGAAAACATAGGCCAAGTCAATAGTCACCCCAAAAGTGTGACAAAAAAATGCCTCCAACTAGCCTCCTTTCCACCAAAATTAGTCAAAATAGCATCCCACACATTTCTCACCTCTGCAAGTCATAATGGTCCTCATACAAGACTTGACCACATTCTCCATCATGCAGTATGTGTGTTTTTTAAAACACATGGCTCTTCGAAGCATTAAAGATAGTGATTTTGTTAAGTGATTCATAAAACATCACTTAACAAATCACTTTACAATTGAGCATAAATCAAAGGGCCCCACCATAAATATGTAGTACATTTGCATTTAAAAGCAAACTGAAAATGATTTTCAGATCACTTACATGATATTTTCAAAAATTGAAAACAAATTTAACATATAATATCATATCTCAAAAGTTTATAAAAAATCCTCTAAGGCATGAACTACTAACTCACCACATTCTTCATCAATCAACACATGGCAATATTCACTAGTTTGCAAAAGGAATCACAAGCTCCAAAATACTTGGCCAATATGGCCGACCTCCAAGTCACTTGGAAAGCATACTCTAAATCACATGGCATTGGGAAAACAAGGCATACCCATAGGTCACATGGCATTCACATATTGCATTGTTGAGGACTTAGCGTAAAGTTGACACAAGGGGAAAAACCCCAAGGCATAAAATGTCTAATGCAATAACATCTGACTTTCAGCCCCCATTCACAATTTAATGTGTGTTGCATTTTCCAAAATACAAGGCAAAAATACCTTGTCAGCCATCATAGGGTTAAAACCCTAATAACGAAAAGAAACAAACTCACTTTCATATGCTCGAGCTTCTTGATGACCTCCTGTTGCTGACATAGGGTGTTGTTGAGCACTACAAACATGAATTTTTACTGGTTTCTGGCCGAGTTCATGATGAAATCTTGCAAATCCCACTGAGAACAACATGTATATGTGTTTTTTGAACAAAATCTACGTTTTCTCCATCTTTTAGAGGCTATTTCATGAGTTAAGGCCGCAACAGTAGACATATTTCTAATGATTTCTGTTACTTCTATTCTCTGTGGATATTCTATTGTCTTCAGTCACCATCAATGAAGTTTGTTTGAAGCTTTCATGGAGGTTTAGCTGGTGACGCGAGCTAGGTAAGCCTTTTGTGCACAAAAACTCTCTCTCTGAAACTGATCATAAGCAATTGTATTGGGTTTGACCTCAATTATGCAACTGGGTTTTTCATTTCTAAATGTCAAAATCGTGCCCCTTTCATGTATCATTCTGCACACTTTCCTCTGGGTTTACCCTAAACCCGCGGCTCCATGCTTTTCCTCTGTGATTTCATATAAATTTTATGAAGAAAACTGCTTTTTAACAAAACCCTCCTATTCAATAGATAAAAAAATGCAAGGTTATAATGTGAATGAGATTTCCTAAGGTTGAGAAGTTGAAACAAGGGTTATCTCAGTCAATGTTCCCTAAGAAAATAGTGTTCTGTGAAAAAAATGTGATCTGCACAAAAATTATTCAATGCCATTGCATAGTACGGCTATAAAATACATGCTTTACACATTTTTTTATTCATTTTCCTTCATAAGCACGTACCCCCATGCTCGGCCTATAGGTTTCATTCTTTGAGGTCATGATTTCTTTGCATTTGTTGACATTTTCCCTTTTCTTTATAGTGGACTGTATATTCTGTATGACTGTACTCCTATTCAAATTTACATGATTTCAACCTAATCCAAAAGATTTCTACCTGTTTCAATGCCTCCTTATGCTTATAACTTAGTGACCATTTATTTTTATTGAAAGGGTACTATTTATTGATGAATGAATATCTCACAAGGAAGTCTTTCACCCCCAAAGAACACTGCATTGCACCATGAATGCTCTGATGGAGCTCCTTCATTACTTTTATGCTATATTCTATGGCTATGATATGTATCATTTTTTTAGGTCTATCAGATGAAGGCATGTTATTACCACCTATACCCTTGCTATTCATTTGTTAGGACTTAATAAGGGCTATCTAAAGAGAATAGTCATGATAGTGGCAACGACCATTTATATTATCTGTCTCACTATCTGTTGCTCTACATAGTCCCTTCTAATGGCTATATTTGTGTTGTCACCCATTGTAGATTTGTCTTTCAAAGTCACAAATAACATGAAGATAAACATGTAGCTTACTGTCTTCATTGTATCCATGTCAAGTTCAAAAAGAGTTTACTATACAAATTGTTCTCTTGCTCTAAGAATTGCTTCCCTTGACCTTCCCTTCTGCATAGAAAAATGAACTACCAGTAAACACAGAGCTAAGATGAGGTTTAAGAACATGTAGAGTGAGTTCTCCCTCTGTTACTTTCATGGTGCCTCTTGTTTACTCCATTTTAGGTTCTAGCCCAATGGTAGTAGCACAACTAAATCTGTTTATATTCTCATGCTTTTGTTGGAATTTAGGATGTTGATTTGATATTTATGTTGAAAGATTAGACATGTTCTGAGTAGACACCAAACAAGGTTTAGGTTGAAGCTTCTTATCCATTTCACTTGTGCTATAATGACCACTAAACATATCAAGCATACTGGGATCTTGAGCTCTCAAATTAGGTGTATTAAAGTGGTCTTGAAAAGGATTTGTAGTACTTATCTACATCTTCTCTCATTTATAAAGTTCTCACATTTGGGGATAACTGATCCATCCAAATAGAACATGGACTTTGTACATGGCATTCCCCAATGAACACTGTTGTAGGATGATGGTACTTGTCCATGACAACCATTTGCATTTTCATGTTGACCACAATCAACTGTTCTCTTAACTTTTGTAGTAGCCTCATCAGATTCACTTGAATAATGTTTATGTTCTTCTCTTTCTACTATGACAAGAAGGTATAATATTGTAGTAGTGAGGAATGTTTCCATAACAACAATAGCAATAACTATTCTAGGTTACATAACTGCTTCTTTGATGAAATGACAAGTCACTTTTATTATGACTGTGGGGCTAACAGTGAACATGATGGATGACCGTTGTAAAGAATATATTTCAGAGGACAATGAACTTACTTGTTGATAAACATATGCTCCCTTATGATTTTGGCCATTCAATATCCTCATATCATGCCTCTTGTTTGCTATTTTTGTATAGTGTTGTTTGTTGCTCATTGCAATACCTCCAGTGCTGATTGCAAGGGGAAAATCTTTCACCTTGTGTAATTACCTTGCTGCCCTACTTCATGAGATCAACATGCATCATTGATTGTTGTTCATATGTACTTGCACTATGGCCTTGGATTCCAAAAGGAGACCCCTCCCAAATCATGATTGTTTAATTGTCATTTGTAACTTGCCATTTCTCGTATGTAATCATGATCCATGTTGGATCAGTCATGATGACCAAAACCCCTGCATGAAAGGTTATGAACATAGCAATTGTTTATTGATTACATCATATGAGGGTTCCGTTGTTGTCATAACCTTCCTGTAATGGCATATTCATGGTATGGACATATCTGTATCAACTAGAGTTGATGTTTCTTGAATGTCTTTTCCCCTTTTGTGCTTTTCCTTCAAACATCATGCATAGAGTGTGACATGGCAGCTTGTTTGCCTCATTCATTGTTATTGTCCCTACCTTCATGGCTGTCTTGTAGCATCCCCTTATGAACACTGTTGTTTATGATTCACTTGTACCATGTCATTGATTTGGCCATTGCTCTTTTCTTTGTTATGTATAACAAATTCACGGTCTCCTCATTGTATCCTTATTTGACAACCACCTGTCACATATGTGGGTGACCTATCAGCTCACCTTCCTATGTGATGTGTGACTTCCCAATAGGGTTATGGTGAGAGGGGCTTGACGACAACCTGAAATGCTTCCTCATTGTTTAAAAGATGCATAATTGAACTTGATGCATCTATGAAGACACTTGATGCATAATTGAACTTGATGCATCTATGAATCTGATAATGAAAGTTGATCAACTGGTGTGATTCCATATTGATTTAATGCATTGAGAAGAGATAAATATTTGATCAAGTTGCTCAATTTCCTTTTCTTTCAAAGCATGCTGAGCTCTACCCTTTTGGGAGCCACATTTACCCCACATGTTGTATTTGATCTGATATTGAAACAATAATCAGACTTGTCCTAAATCTGCACATGACAGAAATAATTAGAAAATAAATGCATATGCTGGATGTTTTCGTTTAATGCACTTATGGATCAATTTATACATGCATAGGTAGGTGTGTATGTAAGGATTGAATCTTTCATTGCTTGGAGCTTCAATCTAACATCATTTCCTTTTTTCAGATGCAGGGTGAGGAGCACTACGGAGCTGGGAGGGACACAAGTGGTTCGGGGCAACAACAACATGACAATGAGCAACTTGTAACCGATCATTCACGAGCAATGACTGGTTCCATTCTTACATGCACATTCGCTCTTTCTTTTACTTATTCATGCATGAATTGTTTCATAGGTTCATTGAATAAGAGAGTTAGTCCCTTGGCTTGTGAGGGACATGTATATTTCAAGATTATCAATAAAATACTACATTTGTATATCTATGATTCTCTTTCACATTTTTTGTAAAATGTAATCTACTTCATTTTAAAAATCATTCCTTCACACATATTGAAATTAGGAGTGTTATGGTTTATCTTTAAATGTTTTAAAAACAAGAAAAGAATTAAACACTAAGTTACCTGATTTCAGGTGAAAGCTAAAAATCAGGTAACATTTTTGGCTTATTAGTGGCTATATGTTTGCACTGCTAAACATGAGAGACCAACTGTGGTTTATCCATCCCCATTGGGGGTTGACACACACTTTAATAATTTTTGCAAAATTGCTAAACTCAGAAAACAAGTGACAACTTTGAAATTTATGGGAAACCCAACATTGTAGAATGAAAATTCAACCGGTGGTTGAAAAGCACTTAGGAAAATAAATGCATTTGAAATGAAACTACCCTAACCTACTCCAACTAGCAAGGGAGCTGGTCAAACGAAACCATTGAAAGGTTGGGTGAAATAACTGCCTTTTCTAAAAATATTATGATGTTTGCTACACTAGAGAACAACTAGAAAGAAATGGAGCATGCATGACAATTCAACAGATAGCTGCAAGATCTCTTGAAGAACATATTCAAGCTTACTAACCTTTTCATATGGAATGTAAAAATTCTCGTTCTGAGGTGGAAACTTAACTTGAGTATGCTCCTCCTTAGCTGTATATTCATGCTTGGGTGCAACCAAGGTATCAATATCTTTGCTGGCCTCCATTCTGGCTAGATATCTAATGGGGCAACCTCTTGAAATGGCAAAGGTTGAACTGCCCTTACTGGTTTCATCTTTATTAGTTGCTTCTTGAACCTCACTCTAATGGTTGAGAAGGGATATTTCATGTGAATCAAATGGAAACATGACTGCCCTGTGTATGTGGTTATGTTGCTCACACTCTTCAGATTCAGCCAGTGATGGCTTGTCATCAAGCTTGGAGCAGAATTCCTCTACTATGCTTGAGAATGTATCTTCAAGTTCATGATCAGCTTCCTCATGCAAAACAAGTTCTTCTTCAACTTTATAACCATTCTCAATACCCATACCTCTGAAAGCAATGTCTTGCTTCACATTTTTCTCCTTCTGACCAACATGTTCGAGCATACCAAATTCTTTAATTTTTGAGACAAGGCTATCCCCATTTGCCTCTTGATTGATCAACACCCGTCAAAGTGAACCTCCTCCTCTTGTTGTCTGAAACTTGGTAATGATTTTGGAACAAACATAGTGTCCTCATCATTGTCAACATACAATGGAAGTTCATTAAACATACCAGTCATTATCTCATCACCCTACTCAAAACTAGGCCTTGATGTTAGTATGTATGTGTTACCCTCACTCTCATCCACACAGGTAGTAAACTCTTTGTGCACAATAGCTGGGACCCTCTTTACATTATCCAATTTTGAGCAAAAATCCTCCAACTCATCCCAAAATGAAACTTCATCACATTGTTTGATATCCTTAATGATAAGAGGATTATCATTTTCCTCATGACAACATTGTTGAGGGAAGAGAAGACCATGTTCCTTTGTATCTATTTGTTGTTCTACAATTACCAGTTCTGTGATCTAAAACTGATCTGACTGGTTATCCACCTTTGTGCATGAAAACTCATCAGTTGCATGAGTGATGACTTGGGGTATATCTTCAGTCTATTTTCCCATTAGCTTAGCCTCCTCCTGTTTGAGCTTTTTCTGCTATAGCCAGTAACATGCTACAACTAAATGCATTGGATTTACTTTTCCGATCCTCTCCATGAGGAGCAAGTCATCTGGATCAATGGGCTGCTCTTGAGGGGTGATGGATTGATCTTGTGCAGGCACTACATTCTCTTGCATTGAATTGAATCCCTTGAAGCTTGGAATTTCAAAATGAGAAGACTTACTAGGGGATTCTAGAGGCTCCCTTTCCCTAAAGCTTGCAAACTTGTACTTGGGGACTTATGGATTGGCAATTTTTTTCCTCATTTCTACATCTTTTGCAGCAAGCTGTTGCTCGAGATTCTCCTCAAATTGCCTCTTTTTGGTCTCCCATTCCTGCTCATTTTTCTGAGCTTGGTAAGCTTCCTGTTCTTGTTTCCAATCAACCTCCTGTTGTCCTTCAATCTCCAACATTTTTCTTTGAAAATCATAGATTACATCATCGATGCACGTGTTGTTAACTCCTTGAGATTGGGCATGTGAACAAACATGTTGGTTGGCATTATGATGGTTTTGTTGAGGCTGTTGTTGGAAATATATAGGCTGGTGTTGGACATATATAGGTTGATGCACAAACTGAGCAGGGGTGGGAGGGTGGAAAACTTGTGGAGAACATTGATAATCTCCTATAGCAAAGGTACTTGGACTAAAAATAGATGCATACTCATTTTGATATGGCTGATAATTGGGTATATGAGCAACATTTTCGTGAAATGAGGGAAAATTAGCAATTTCAAGATAAGCTGGGTGATAGAACATGTCTTCATAAAATGTAGACATTTTGCAGCATTCATAGAAGCTAGAAATGCATTAAATTTTTTTGTAAAGCAAGAAAACTAGATCTAATTTTTCTAGAAATAAGAACATACCAGCACTTAATCTGCTTGAAACTAGTTGTTATTCTCCTGGAGTCACCAGGTATGTAAGGAAAATCCCTCCAAAAGGCTGAAACTACTACTGCACACACCAAACAACAGTGATAAAATGCATAAAAATGAACTGAGAAGTAGTTCACAATCCCACCGGGCATGCCAAAACTGTTAGGTCACCAAATCTGCACCTTGTTTTCTAAGCTTTTCCAATTGCACTTACCAGATTTGGACCAACATTGGAATGCTTTTAGGTTGTGGGTAACCTGTTTGAAATCAGACCTTCGAATTATGGGTCGGCTTCCCCTTTTGATGGTGTCACCTAAACTATTCTCTACTAGAATAAGGGGAAAAAGAAGCACGAAAAGAAAACTAACCCCTATGGTGATGCACCTAATGATATTTCCCAGACCAAAACAATTGCTTCCACACACAAGAGTGGTCAATAACTTAACAGTGGTTTACACAACTCAAAAATCCATATGCCTTTGCATCAGTGTTTCATAACAAGGCTGAAAACGCCATGGACACCATCTAAAAGGAAGAAAATTGCATCCTCACAACTCATAATTTATCCTAAACTAACTCAACACATGTTATGACGTGCAAATTCATACTAACTGCATAAAGGAAAAGAAAATAGGACAAAATCAAAGGGAAAAACAATTCTGCCATAGATTTCATCAACCATTTATAAAGCTTTCACAATAAACAGAATAATGAGAAGGTAAAATATATTAACTTATCAATCAAAAGGTGTTACAC
>VDFB02025797.1:0-10513 GCA_007258455.2 Sequoia sempervirens
AAGGTCTATAGTGACTTTCAATCAAACAATTTACAAGTGTAAGTATATCTTTTGAAGGAAAAATTAAAATTGAATTGCTAGACAAATTGATAAAGAAAGTGGAGGTTTATACCAAGATATGCACAAATTATCATTGCCGAAACATAGATTTTTGGCACCCACTTGCTTTCTAGTACTCCTAGGGTTTTTCACCTAGAAGGAGAAAGATGGGCCAAAAATGCTTATGTCTACACTCAAAATCAATGCAATATGGATGGAATATGGATGTAATGTACCTAGATGTAATGTTTCGATGCAAGAAACTAATAATATTGATTGACTTATGAATGGAAACGAAAAGAAAACAACTTGTTTGGAAACACATTGTGTAATACAAAATCACCTAAAAATGAATGGAAAACTAACATAAATTAATAAGATTGAAAGTGTGTACCTGAGATGTTGAAGGAGGCTAGAAATGACATTCTAAACGCTGTTTCTGCTGAGATTTAGGCCTGGTGGGACTCATTCCCCATTTTGGGCGAATTAGTCCTAGTTCTACGAAACTGTACCGAAACCCGTTTCCGACAAAAGGGTACTAAAAAATGTAGAAAACTCAAAATTGACCCTAGAGTGGGACTCATTCACCACTCATGGTGAATGAGTCAATCTTTAATTTCTAGATTTTCCAAGGTGGATTAGAAGCTTAGATGCTTGATTACCCTATAGGTGTAAAAGCAGAAACTCCAATTTGGTCACGAAAATGGATTCTTATTAATATTTTGACTTGATGAATGGGGAGAAGGCACCAACCTTGAAAATTTATCTTCAATTATTTCCAAGCTTCCAACAGACCTAAATTTGTAAAAATATAAGACAAGAGAGAGAGATGTTGAATGTTAGAGCATGGGGGTTTGCTTTGGTCAAACCCTTTTTAGGTAATTAAACCGAAATGATGAAATAAATGAATGAAACATGCAATAATGGAATGGATTAACTTGATATGATGATTTATCTTGAAAGTCTACACCATAACATATGGAATCTTCCCTTGAATGTCTTAGGAAGCTAAATTAATGATTTGCAATGTGAAATACCTAACTTGCTTGACTTGAGATAGAAGATAGATGATGAATGAATAATGTAAGAATGTGTCAATTGAAGTGAATAGATGTAAAAATGAGTTTAGAGAGGCTATTTTATAGGAAATTCACCTTATTTTCCCATTAATTAGATCCCTAAGATTACATTGGAGAAAAATTCAGCTTAAAACCTAATTTTTCCTGCAAAACCCGAAAATGGCTCAAATGGGAATCATTCACCACTAATGGTGAATGGATCCCACCTAGATGGGACTAATTCCTCCACTAATGGTAGATGGGTCCAACAAGGAGCCATTTTTACTATTTGAAATCTTGTGAAAATTAGGCTTATATGATGACTGTAATAGGTTATTTGATCAAATTAGCATACATGGGATGTATATGGGTTAATAGGGGCCTATTAGTGATGATGTAAATGTTTAAATGGGGCTTGGGACACAAAGATTCAGTGTGAAATTGTAATTAAATATACTTTACAATACTAAAATTAGGTCCACATAGCCTAAAACAACACAAAAACCAATGTGAATGTGTGGGGCACATTACAACATTAGTTTATCATTAAGTTTATTTCACAAGACTTCTAAATTGATGTAATAATGTTATTAAAAACATTTTATAATGTTTCATTAGGAATAAATAAGTTAATTAAGTCTAGAAAATCATGAAAGCATCTTACAATGTTTTACAACACCTTTACAAGACTTCATTAAAAGCATTTTATTTAATTTGCAAGGGTCCAAGACCTAGTGTGGATGCATAAAATACCTCACAACACTAGATTAAGTTCCTAGTAAGTCCAATTAATCTCATGTCAAGCAAAGGGTCCTTTTTTCTATGACACATTTAGCCCCCACTTTGTGGAGAGGATAGACTTGCTTCAAAATCACTAAAAAGTAGACATTCAAGAGAGATCTACGTAATACGGTCATATGAAAAAGAATGAAAATAAAGAATCAAAGGAGGGAGGTGGTCAAGACCAAAATATCAAGATCTAGAGTCAAACTATCAAGATAAAAATCATGTAATAGCAACAATGAGAAGATGAAAATAAAAAGGTGGATCAAAAAGCTTTGACCGTTTGTCAATTGGTTAATGGATTAGATCCCCAAACTTGTTTTCCATAAAAAGAAAGATAGTATTAATGCTACTTTGGGGTGATAAAACTCCCATGGTAGGTCCATTGGGTGAAGACCCAAATGTACTCACTTACAGAGACCACAAAGCCTAGTTTTCTATGGGGTGAGAAAGCCAAAAGATTAAGATGCTCACAAACAAAAAGGTGGCTATCGGGAAAAATTCATGCCACTAGGTTGGGCTTCCCACTCAACCATATTAAAATTATACCTCTTGAAAACTTTAATAAGGCACCACAAAGGAAAATTTCATGAACAAAAAGAAAGGTACCACAGGAATGCAAATTGCATTATGCAAGGTGGCAAAAGGTGCAAAATGTAAAATGCAAAAGATATTCAAATGATTCTTGTTCAGTTCATGCAAGGTCAGTCACTTAGGGAACATTGTGTCTAATTTCTCCAAGATAGGACCAATCAAAGAATAGTATATTCACAGTTTAGGGGATGTAGTGCGTCACATCAGGCCACCAAGAGGAATGTAATATTCTAAGATAGATCACACTTATGAAGGAAAACACACCCAATTTCATGCACAACGTGACAAATGCATCATATGAATGCCAAGACTACATTAGGAACTAAGAATGCAAATGAATTAATGGAAATGTATCTCCCTAGTTTAAAGTGGTTGCGATCACTCGTACTGTGAGAAATTGCTTTAAAGTAGAAGAAGAGAGAAAAAAACATGAGAGCTCACATGGAAAGCCCTATGACAAGTCATATGTTTTCGATAAGCTATGTCATGAAAAAGGGAAGTATGTCATATGTGAGCCAACTTAAAGCATGTCATCCACATCCCGAGCTTTCTCTTATGTATTCATGAAAAGTTAACGACTAGCCAAAGGAGGCAACAACAAGTGACATATGAGGACAAGGCTAGCAAACCCATTGCCACCACTTAGTGTAGGACAAAGGTGAGCCTAGAATGGATGAAAGGAGGTATCAGGTAGAGGAATTAGGTGCTCTACCACAAGGAAGAGCACCACACTCATTTAGATGTTAAATGTTATTCATGTGCAAATTCTTTGATAAGTATAACATGTCATTTTGTGTAGGAGAAAAATTGTAACCAATACCATAACAATATTCCAAGTGAGTTGAAGGGGGTTTGCGTTTGTGAGAAGGATTAGTTTCTTTACAAGAATACAAATCCTTTTTATCATTATGTGTCACTGTTGCATGAGGGATGGGAGTTATATTGCACCGATCACCACCATGGGCTGATTTGGTAGAACTAAGTTGAGTGAATTGAACACAAGGTTATTTGGGTTGAGGTTGGGATATTGCACACCCTCCCTTAAAGGTAGGTGTGAAACTCCAATCACTACTAGAACTTGTGTCTGAAAATGAATCATTTGTCTATGACTCTTTGGACCATGAGGGTGAGATTATGGAAATATTATGGGAAGGAGGGGTAGAATCTAACGACCCCCCATTATCACGAAAGAGTTTTCTTGTGGGTGAAGAATTAGCATCAACGTGTATAAGTTCAATTTTTGATGGAGAAATGAAAGGATTAGGGGAGTTGGAAGTGTTGTGATCAATCGATGTATAGCTTCGCTCATCGACATCAATCATGTATATCTTATTTTTGTATTCAAACTTCATGACATGGTGAAGGGTAGATGGAATTCCTTTCATAGCATGAATCCATGGTCTCCCTAGGATAATATTGTATGTAAGGAGTTCTTGCATGATATGAATAGAGGTAGGAAACACTACAAGTAAAACCTCAATAGCTAATGTGATCATCCCAAGTGGTTTCCTATGAAAATTGTCAAAGCCATGGATATGAACATCATTAATTTGAATGATATTTTTGTCCATGCCAAGTTTGTGTAGGAGGTCCATGCTACAAACATTAATTTTTGATCCATTATTGACGAGAGTGTGCCTAACTAGAGTTTCATTAATGATCACCTTTATCATCAAGGGATCATTCTTGTTTTGAATCTCAAGTGAGGGTAATTCATGTTTAGGAAATGTGATTTCCGATGGAGTGGCTTGCATGGGATGAGAGGAGAATGTTACATTATTCAATTTTATGTAAGATTGGATCTCTTCCTTCTATATTTCCAACATTTCATGGAAGAGAAGTTTGACTGTTGGTGAAAGTTGAATGAGCTCCCATACAAATATAACATGAGTCTTTTTAAGATCTTCAACACTAGGTGCTTTTTGAGGAAAAGGTAACGGTGTCAGAGTGTTGTGTGGTCCTCTAGATGTTTGAGTCACTAACTTACAACTTAGTGGTTGAAAAACATTGTTATGAGTAGATTGCATAATGGATTTCAAGATATCTCTAAATTTTGTGTTTTTCACTAATTATGGAAGGTGACTTAGGAATCTCACTAATTAAAGGAGATCCCACTTGTGTCGTCATAACCTCAAAATTTTTGTCTTGATTAGCATGATATGTTGGTGAAGGGGATTCTAATGCCACTTGATATGCTCATCTAGGGAAGGTTTAGTAGTTGGAAGGATATGTGTGATGCTCATATGTTTGGCCCACCCGCAATCTTCTCCCTAGGAGGGAGTTTTAGGACAATAATAGCCAATTTTAGCATGACATTCTTGGGTTGGTTACTCTACAAGGACTTCATCACAAGTAGAATGATTAGGTGGTTGAACATTGGTTTTCAGAGGGTTTCCCTAGGTGAAGGGGGACCTTTAAGATAGTCCTTAGTCTTCATTTATTATGTTGTCCTAACCTTAAGCATCTACACAATGAGGAGATACTAGAAGAAGAAAACATGTTGTCGTCTTGATCATCTAAGGTTGTGGTATGTTGGTTGTGAATGTGTTGTCCACTAAGAGAGGTAAAAGTAGAGAAACAACTAGGATTCTCAAGACTCTCATTAATTGATTCTTCTACTAAAATATCTTCATCACCAAGAGGAGAGATATTATGAGAAGAGTAAGTATGATCATTAGGAATGGCCCAAGTTGTAGCCTCTTTCATTAAAACACTCACATAGGGAGGGGATAGGAAATGTTTCTTAACATGTGTACATATGTAAGGTAATAGAATTGTTTGAATAAGAATGAAAAGCACATGTAACCATTTTATGCAATGTTTTAGCAATATGAACAATGTATATGCAAAGATACAAAGCATTCTTATCCTATATATGCAAGATTTGGAAAATGCAAACAATGTACATGCAAGAAGGAAAAGCACTTTTAACAAACTTATGCAAAGCTTTATGAATAGAAATATTGTATATGAAAAAGTGAAAAGTATTTTTATCAATGTTATGCAAAATTACAGAAATGGAAGCATTTTCAGATGTAAGGATGTGTGCGAATGAAGTGATTTGATGAATGAGTAATCTAAAATGATGTTTTTGAGCTAAATGCATAAAACTAATGTTCCAGAAACTTTCCAGACTTATACTTTATGATACTAGGAGGCTTAGGAAGCACAAAAATGAGGTTTCTGATGAAGGAAAAAATAGTCAAAAATCTGGATAGGGACTGATTCGCCCAGTATGGCAAATGAGTCCCAGTACTAATTTTTTGCAAAATTTCAAGAAATTTTGAATTTTTTTGGATGTGTTTAAGGCTGTAAGATGTAGACCTAAGATGGAAATGTAGAATTTCAAAGACTTTTAAGGAAATTGTATGCAAAAATTCAAGCTAAATGCACTTTTTATGAATGCAAAATTTAACACCTAGCATTCAAATGAATCATGCAAACCCTAATACAAGCTAGATCTATGATGATGGACTCCAAATTAGAAAAGAGAAGTATTCAAAAATAAGGTTCACCAAAATGAAACATAGATTTTTGGCACCCACTTGCTTTCTAGCACTCCTAGGGTTTTTCACCTAGAAGGAGAAAGATGGGCAAAAAATGCTTATGTCAACACTCAAAATCAATGCAATTTGGATGCAATGTACCTAGACGTAATGTTTGGATGCAAGAAACTAATAAGATTTATTGACTAATGAATGGAAAATAAAAGAAAACAACTTGTTTCGAAACAAATTGTGTAATAAAAATCACCTAAAAATGAATGGAAAACTACAACATAAATGAATCAGATTGAAAGTGTGCACCTGAGATGTTGAAGGAGGCTAGAAATGACATTTGAAATGTTGATGATGCTAAAATTTAGGCCTGGTGGGACTCATTCACCATTCTGGGTGAATTAGTCCCAGTTCTACCAAACTGTACCGAAACCCATTTTTGACAAAAGGGTACTCAAAAATGCATAAAACTCATAATTGACCTTGGAGTGGGACACATTCTCCACTCATGGAGAATTATTCCCTTTTTGAATTTCGTTTTTGGTGAGCTTACAAAGTTTCAGTTGCTTAGATTGCCTAGAGTTGTCCCACTTACAGGCTTCGATTTCTGAGGTGAAAATGGATTTTTGTTGATATTTTGACTGATGAATGGGAGATTTAGCAATCTTGCAGCTTCGGTCTTCAATGATTTCCAGGCTTGCAAAGGGGCCCTGAGATTTTGCCAGGCAGCCCAGGACAAGGGGGGAAAGATGTTTGAATGTTGGGGCATGAGGGTTTTGCTTTGGTCCAAACCCCTTTTAGGTAATTAAGCTGAAATGATTGAAAGGAATGAAACATGCAAAATGGAATGGATTACCTTTCCATGATGATTGATGTTGAAATTTTTCTACATAACATGTAGAATCTACCCTTGGATGTTTTGGGAAGCTAAAGTGATGAATTATAATGTAAATTCCCTAGATTGCTTGACTTGAGATAGAAGATAGATGATGAATGAATGATGCGAATGTGTTAATGGAGGGAATGAATCTAAAAATTAGTTTAGATAGGATATTTTAGAGGAAATTCACCTTATTTTCTTATTAATTAGATCCATAAGGCCAACATCGAGAAAACTTAAACTTTATTTAACCTAATTTTTCCTACTCAAAACCCTGAAAAAATGGCACAAATGGCACCCATTTGCCACTAGTGAAAATGGGTTACATCTAGGTGGGACTGGTTCACCACTAATGGTGAATGCCTGGGTCCCACATGGGCCGATTACGCTAGGTGGAATGTAGCTAGAAATTGGAAAGTGGAAGCATATGACATTATTTATGTAGGTTATTTGTAAATTATGCCTCGGGATGCACAATATGCGATAATAGGAGGGCCTGTGGTGATGAGTTTTAAATGTTAAATAGGAGTTGGGACACAAAAATTCAATGTGAAAGTGGTTAAATACACTTTACAACACTAAAATGAGGTCCACATAGCCTAAAAAGGCACAAAAACCAATTTGAATGTGTGGGGCACATTACAACATGAGTTTATCATTAAGTTTATTTCACAAGCCTTCTAAATTGATGTAATAATTCTATTAAACACATTTTATAATGTTGAATTAGGAATAAATAGGTTCATTATGTCTAGAAAAGCATGAAAGCATCTTACAACACTTTACAACACCTTTACAAGACGTCATTAAAAGCATTTTATTTAATTTGCAAGGGTCCAAGACCTAGTGTGGATGCATAAAATACCTCGCAATAGTAGAATAAGGCCTCATTAAGTCTAATTAATCTTGTGTCAAGCAAGGGATCCTTTTTCTATAGCAGAATAGCTATCAATTTATACCAAACTCAAATGCCCAAGGTGAACCGCCAATGAATCCCACAACCAAGGCTATTAAATAGGGCTGTAAAATGAAGGTATAAATTGAAGGTTGTTTACAAGGGGAAATGAATATATAGCTAATTCCTTGATTAAATTCTAGTTCCAATCTTTCAATCAAATCAACATAATTTTAATGTAGATCAAGAAATTAAGCAACGTCCATATTCCAACATGATAAATACCAATATACAAGATATAGATATTTCTCCTATAATATGACTCTAGAACATCAACAACATTATATGCACATTTAAAAATACTTGATGGAATGGTCTTGTGGTATAGCATTGGGGTGATCCCACAATACTGGTTTACAAATTTTGGCCAAACTAGACACTGAACTATTTTTTCTAACTAAATTTTCACTTTTGGGCACCTATAGCGGCTAAACCGTGAGGAAATTGAAGATGATGCAAACTAGTGAAATGTGATATTTTGTTTGTAGATTCTAAATATATATTTTGTAAACAATTTGGAATCAGTTATATTTTCAAAATACTCCTTCAAAAACTAAGGTCTTTGATGAAACTCCATTTTAAGGGTAGCATCAGAGTATAACACAACTTTTTCCATGAAGGATAAATTATAATTTTCAAATTTATACTTGTAACTATGATATCAAGTGCTTTAATTGGTTTGATAGTGTTTTGTGAATATTTTCTTTCTTAATCAGTTTAGTCCGACCAATTACAATAATTCGGACATGGCCGGTGTATAACACAAACTTTTTTTTTGTATGTATCAAAATTCAAATTTTTTATTAGATCAAGGTTTAAATATCTAGTGCACTCATATTTTTTATTTTTTTTTTTTATAATCTTCTCTTTTCTACGTAATAGAACAAAACTTGATTTCGATAGAAAAACCACATTCACAAGAAATAAAAAATAAATATAATAATCAAATTTAATTTAATTAAAATTATTTTTTTTTGGAAGCTTATAATAAGGAATACATACAAAAAGTAAATTTTATATGAATTCATTTGATCCCCTAAATGGTAAATCAAAGAAGTGTTTTTATCGACCATTTTGATAGGTGTAAAAGAGACTCTGTTATAGGTATGGTTTAAAACTAGCGGGGCTCTATCCAAGGGAGTTTGATCTAAAGTAGTTTGATCAAAACATATTTAATTGGAATTCTTTAAATGGGTCTTTTTAAGGCTTAAATCATTATATTTTCTAAAAATATGTGATTTTAGCAAAAAATAGAATCTCCTAGAAATTGTAAACCAGCTTTGTGGGATCACCCATTGCAAGAAAAACACTATGAGGCTTGCATATTGTAAACTATGAGGAGTACAAATCTGTTTTGAGAATGCCAAATGATAGTGACTAGCAGGATCAGGCAAATTGATCACTCAGATAAATATGGTAGCTAGAGTGAAATTGAAAGTGATGTGACTAAATAAGCCTAGTATCTTGGATTCGTAGGTTAATGGACCAAATCAAGCTATTGATCAATAATATAATCATGATGTGATCCTATAATTATCTTGGATTTGTGGGTTAATAGACAAGGTTAAGCTAATAATCAATAATATAATCATGGATAACAACTTCAAATAAGGTCTTCCTATTGCAGATGTTGGAAACTTAAGGAAAGATCTCAATATTCATTTCTATATTTATCGAGAACTACTATATATACATATAAATATAAGTACGAAGATGCAACAATTTTATGATTATGAAATTCACATAACATAAGATTCACAGTAAGATATGACTTGAAATCAATACAAAAGGAGTTCAGTTATCTCAACCTTACTATATGGTTGATGTTCCTAAAGCGCCATCCTTGTCTTAGAGAAATTATTTTGCATACCACCACCATTTCTTCCTCTTTCTGAAACTCCCATAATCTATGAATGAACAAATCAATGGATCAATTAATTCTCCAAAAATCTCCCCCAAAAAGGAATAATTATTTCCAAAAGGAAGACCCATCTTTTCCTTGAAAACAAAATTCTAATAAAACACAAAAATCTCCAATTAAACTTCAAGTTTCCTTTTCAAAAACAAAAAATCAACTAAAATCTCTCTAAAGGATTAAGTTTCTTTTTCAATGACCAATTCAAGACTGTCCATGATCTCGCATGCAAGATCCTTTTATCTTTTATATTTCTTTTACTATATATCATTCATAACATTCTATTAAAATTTATTTTATTTTAAATCATGTTATTTTCTCATTGTTAATTAAATCTTAATAACAATAATTATAATAATTATCTTTACATTTTAATTATAAAATAAATTATCACACAAAAATTTACTTTAATAAATTAATTATTAAAATATCCATTTTCAAACTAGATTTATTTAATTATTTATTTAATTCAAACATAAATCAACAACCTTCTTCAAACAACTCAAAATAAAAATTAATCATACCTCGAGCAAAAGCAAAACACGAAGGGGCACTGCAAAAGAAATCTAATTTGATTCCAATTTTTTTTTTAAATATATTTATAATCTATAGGAAAAATGCCGCAAATAACTATTTTGCATCATCTTCAAAATTGTCATGGTTTAGCAGCTATAGGTGTCTGAAAGTGAAAATTTAGTTAAATTTTTTTAGTTCAATGTCAAGTTTGGCCAAAAAGTGTAACCCACTATTGTGGGGTCATCCATTAGAGAGAAATATGCTTATAATTTGGAT